>JADBJO010008606.1:60000-72500 GCA_016801955.1 Conus betulinus
TAACAGAACAATCAGACTTGCATGTACAAAAGAGTTGTGGTTACTTGTTGAAGAAAAAAAAAAAAAAGGTTGGGGAAAAAAAAAAGGATGATAGCGGCCCTACTTAAAAAAAAAAATCTTTTTGATGTGGAAAAATAGAAGGTTGGAGAACGGGAAAAAAAAAGAAAAGATAAAAAATGTCGTGTCTTGTTATATGGGATGTGCTGTGTATTACTAGACAGAAAAAGACATACCCGAAGGTGCGGGCGGGACATAGAGAAGTACTGTCCTCAACTGCCGAACAAACGAGCAGCCCTGCACCATCACCCTTGGAAGCCAGCGCTGTGTTCACATGGGATGTACGCACGCACTGGGCATTCGCGTGTCGTGTGTTGAAAGGTGTAATTCTGAATGGCTGCTCTGTGATTGTGTGACGCAACGTGTCACCATGAGTGAAGTCGAGTGTCACGTGTGATATGACGTTTGCCACTGAGTGTAAAGTCATGTGTCGTCGTATGTGATGTTGTTTTACGTGTTTATTCTTTAAATGCGTCATAGTGTGTATTCTTTGAATGCGTCATAGTGTGTGATGTTGTGTGATGTCAGGTGCTATTGTGTGTAATCTCTCTCCCGCTCTCTCTGTGTGTGTCTGTGTGCGCGCGCGCGCGCGCGCGCGCGTGTGTGTGTGTGTGTGTGTGTGAGCGTCGCTGTCTCTGTCAACTGTCTGTCTCTGTCTGTCCGTCTGTCTGTCTCCGTCAACCTCTGTCTGTCTGTCTGTCTGTCTGTCTGTCTGTCTTCTCTCTCTCTCTCCTCTCTCTCTCTCTCTCTCTCAGATCTATGTCGGAAAGAAAAAAAAAAAAAAAAAACTAGCCTCAATGAAACATAGAAGTAATTTGTTTAGTAATAAAGGGGACTTCCCACGCTTTCTCACATTATGGAAGAATAGTGGCAGAAAACCATCACGCTTTTTTTTTCACAAGTCCAGTGTGTGTGTGTGTGTGTGTGTGTGTGTGTGTGTGTGTGTGTGTGTGTGTGTGTGTGTGTCTTCAAAAGCATGAGCGTCACAGTCAGGGCTATCTCTATGGCATATTCTTTCCCTTCTTTCACTATTAGTCAGCATACTGCGTGCTTCTTTTGTGCTCAGCTGGGATAGAATTCTTATGATGTGTGTGAAAGCTATGTTCCTGTGGTCAGCAAAATCTTCAATGGCTATACCTACTGTTGAAAATTGAACACAGAATACATGTCAGCTTGCCTTCCTTTTTTTTTTTTTTTTGTTTAAGAGAAATTAACATGCAGACTACACTGAGAATCGACCCTTGCAAAATGTCTTTGTACTATGGAGAGGACGTCTGTTCGATTGAGTTACAGCTGGGCGTCCGTAAAGGAAAATGTATGTGTGTGTGTGTGTGTGTGTGTGTGTGTGTGTGTGTGTGTGTGTTGTGTTGTGTGTGTGTGTGTGTGTGTGTGTGTGTGTGTGTGTGTGTGTGTGTGTGTGTGTGTGGTGTGTGTGTGTGTGTGTGTGTGTGTGTGTGTGTGTGTGTGTACAAGTCTGTAATTTGTACCTGTATGCTTGTATTTTGCTTGAATCTTACACGTCCTTGTAGTAGAAGTTCACAAAATAACTTCAGCATTGCTCTAAATCATACAAAATGCGAAACCCCGATACTCCTGGATGAGGCGCGTTGCGCGCAACATTCTCATGTGTGGAGATCTTTACTCCCATTTGAAGAGAATCACATCACTCTAGCTCGTCCAGAAGCTGCCTGATAAGCTTAGAATCAAGTTGTTGCTGGTGCTCTGAAGTAGGTCTTTCTGTATTGTGTCATTTTCATTTCTTTCCTATGTGAAAAAGCGTTATCACTCTTGATAAAACCGTATGGTGTTACCTAAGTGTTGCCTGATATGAGCTAGGTCAAGATTATTGGGGTCTTACTTTTACCTCGTTTTTAACCTAACTGTTGCGAGACAAGAGCTAGGTAAAAAGATTGTTGGGGGTCTTACTTTAGGTCGTTACGTGTATGCCAAGGTGATGCTGGAGTTCAGTATACTATTGTTGAGTTTGAGTAAACGAGACCTTTCTTTCCAGAAATTCTGCCATCTACAGACACAAGAATATTAAATCTTTTTTTTTTTTTTTTTTTTTTTTTTTTTTACTTTTTTTTTTTTTTTTTTTTTTTAGTTGATTGATTCTCTTGTGAAATGAACGGGTCACCTTTTCCAAAGACCATTAATTAGCATCAATTGGTTGTAATCTAGATCACTTCAGATGCTCATTTTGGATCCCTCCCAATACCAATCATTTTTCCATCTAGACATAGGGACACAGTCCAACTGGTCCCCCTCTCTCCTACCTACACCCGTGTTCTCCTCCCTCCCATCCATATTTTTTCTTTATTTCTTTGTGATAATTTTTTTTGAATCAGTGAAAATAATTTTATAAAACGGCTACAATCACCTGTATGTGTGACGGCATTTTAAACAGAATTCTTTGTTTCTACAAGTTTGCATCGTCACATTCTAATGGTTTTGCATCGTCAGTGCCTACAAGTTTTGTGCCGTTACTATTTTACAAACATTTTCATTAGTTCATAGTTTGGTTTGTAACGCAACTGTATAAAGTTTATGGTGCCATTCTCTACAAGTCTGAAACATCAACATGTACAAGTTTGTAGCATAAAAACCTTACATTTCATAATGTCAATATCTGTAAGTTTGTATTTATAAATATCTCTCTTTTACCATAGGATTGGTAAAGCAAGGTTACTAACCATGCTTAAGAACACCGGAGAAAAGGTTGCGAGACCTTTCAAGCCTCAGCTTAAAACTGGCAGAATATGGAAAGTTCAGGAAGCAGATGGCATCTAAAAGGCAAACCTCAATATGCAGTTAATTACAAGACGCATACAAAAGCAATAGACAGGGGCTTGTGTAAACAGAAATGCAGTGGTGGTCAAAGCTAAGGGAACAAAAGTAAAAACAAATACAGACACAGAAATACAGGAGTTGAAGAAACAAGAGAATGCCAAGAGAAATCCAGAGGACAGTCCAAGAATTCCAGCAGAAGTAGAAAAGTGCCGGAGAAAGCGCGCTTCAGAGACGTCTCAGCTGGGATCAAAGGACGTGCGGAATGTGACACCTTTCAGGATCGGCTTCATCCTCAGGTCTGTGTTTCATCTCCCGCCTCCAAATTCAAATCTGATAAAATGAGGAAATGCAATTGATCCTAGATGTCCGCTTCGTCAGGACAAACAGAGGAACATGACTTGAATTAACGACTATCGGATTTAGACAGGTCACCCAGCTGGGAAATAAGCACTTACTTGAAGCTGTCGACAGACCTCCGTCCGTCTTCTCCAGCGGCAGTGTTGCTACTGAATTCATGCGAAGCCCCACTAACCCTGGGAAGGTAACACTGAGACTCTACCAAGAGCTTGAAAAGATCGCACATGCGGTAAGTGCTACCAGAAGAAACACTTTGCCGCTAGAAGCTCCAGCAGCGACATTCTACACGACAGGGGGCCACAAATCATGGTCTGGAACAGCTGTGACATCAAGAGCATGGACGCAGGATTCACCGCATGATGTAGATAACTGGGAGTGCACAGCAGACCTTCTGGAATGGGAAACCCACCCAGAGATCACCAGGAGACCAGACACTGCACTTAAGTCAAGTTCATCACAACTGATTCTGACTGATTGCTCGCTGCCACATGAAAGCAGAATACAGCCAGCTCACATCCACAAAATTGAGAAGGATGCTAGTCTAGCTAGCCGCTTGAGAGAATCTGGTTTTCCACGCCTAGGTCTTTGCCATAGGGGTTGGAGCAAGGGAATTTGTTGGCACATCAGCGTATGATCTTACAAGAGAGCCCACGATTTCTGGCAAGAAGAGGACCAGAACTCGTTAGGCAATGGCAGAGACAGGTGAATAGAATTCCACCTGGGTTTACTCCAGGAGCAAAGACATCCGTCTAAAAAAGACAACGCCTTGAGACATCCATCCATTCAGAACTTGCTGATTCCACTTCCGGCAGTGCCAGGGGAAAATCTGACAGCAGAAGGCTCTTGGAGCCACGATATGAATAGCGAAGGAGTTCAGGGCCGAAACATTTGCTTGTAAAAAAAAAGGAGGGAGAAGAAGGGTTGGGGGGGGCTTGGGAGGGGGGTGGTCTCCTTTCAAGACTTTTCTGCCGTCAAACCGTCTCTGAAGTTTCTTTCTACAGCTACAAATTGGTAGCATCGACATCTCCGAGTCGGCGCCATCCACCCATTCAGAAGTTGCTGATTCCAATTCCGGCAGCGCCAGGGAAAAATCTGACAGCAGAAGGATCTTGGAGTCACGACATGGATAGCGGCCCAGCCCCCTTTGAGTGTAAGGAGATCAGGGCCGAAACACTCACTTGGGGACACACACACACACACACACACACACACACACACACACACACACACAAAAAGGGGGGGGGGGTAGGAAAGGTGTTCTCTAAAGACTTTCTGCCGTAAAGCTTTCTCTGAAAGTTTCTTTCTACTGCTACAAGTTGCTAGCATCATCAACATCTACGAACCAGTGCCATTTCTACGAGTTTTTACCGTTAACATCCATACGACAGTAGCACTTTACCGTTAATTTTTACCATCTATATATATAAGGCTCCATCAAGGATAGACCCAAGTTTGTACCTTCGTTATGTACAGATGATCACATTCGACGTCTGTAGGGGCCGAGGCAAACGTGCAGACCCAGTGAAGAGTCGCTCACTACGAAACTTGTGCCCATACAGTGTTGGGACTGGCACGACATTCGACATGAACATTTTATAGAAAAGCGTGTGAAGAACTTTTTCAGGAGTGTTCTACCGAATGTGATCTTCAGGGGGGTTTTAGTTTGTTTGTTTTCTTTAAGGAGATGAACGGTTTCATTTAATGGAGAATTTTGTGGGAAATGGATCTAATTTCAAAAGCTATTTTGAATACATTAAATTTTTTTTTTCATTTTTCAAACAGACGTGCACGGAATTGATTTTAATGATGCAAACCCCCCCCCCCCTCCCCATGTGGCCCTGCGGTCTCTTTGGCTGTTGACAACAAGCGAAAGGATTGACATGCTACAGGCAAAACCCTTCGACATTTTCAGACACCTTCACGTGGGAATGGCGTTAGAATACGCAGGATTTGTGCCCTAATGGTCATCCTCTTTTGTACTCTGACATTGACACAGAGTCCTGACCAGCTGTTTCGTTGACGAAGCAAGACGGAAAGTACTACCCTCATCGTCTTCTGACTTGGAAAAAAAAAAAAAAAACTTGTGTTCTGGCGATGATTTGTGTACATGTCCTCATTTAGTCCGATATTCGGGACCGAGAGTTTTTTTTTTTTTTTTTTTTTTTTTTTTAAGATAAGTACTTATTGTTGGAGTTGTAGTTGTTGTTGTTAAAAAGGTCGTGGAATAAGGGGTGGTGAAAAAGAAGGAAGGAACGATGACGTTGCGCTGCCGGTACACAGTGTGCGGACGACAAATACTACAACACCATGTAATTCTATACAGTACAGTATAAATTAGCGTATTACAATACATTCATACACAGCACAGCGCATTACCGCTGAATATTCAGTCTGAATGAGGTACAGAGCAGCAATACAGATGGTGTATTGCCTCAAATCCTCCCTGAAGGCTTTCAACATCAGCCACACAACATGGGAGCAGACTGCCCAGGACAGAGGTGGGTGGCGATCAGCTGTCCAACAATGGTGCAGAAACCTGTGAAAGTAACAGAATTGCTGCAGCTGAGCAGCGCAGGATGATCAGGAAGACCAGTGACAACAGATCTCCAGCTGCTGCCACCATCCCCTGTCCGTACTGTGATAGATCTTTCCGGGCGCAGATCGGCCTGACCAGCCATCTACGCACTCACCCCCGATCCCAGGATGACGAGATGGTCTTCGTCGTCTCGGCGGACAACAAAACAACGAACAACACAGATGGTGAGGAATGCCCCTGCTCTCTTATATAAGTATTCAAAGGAAAACCATGCTTCACAACACAGTATGATATAACACCATGTGAAGCACGCGTAAAAATGCTGTCCGTCGGCCTCTCCTTGTCAACGGATTTTAGGATCAGTCCGCATGCTTCTGACGATGAGTTGGTTCTCCAATACTAACTTTCGCACAAAACTAGTCCATAACGTTCATGTTCAGACGTACGCATTTTAACAGTAGATCAAAGTGAAGAGAAACTGTTCATTTTGAGAAGTCCTGTATTATTGTTTTAAATTGTTTCATTCCCTTGGGCTGTTCTTATCCATGCGTTCTTGCGCTGCAATCCCCACATTCAGGTGTGTGTGTGTGTGTGTGTGTGTGTGTGTGTGTGTGTGTGTGTGTGTGTGTGTGCGCGCGCGCGCGCGTCATTCCTCTCATTCCTGCATTTATTCACTCATTTCGTGGACAATTGATATCCATGAAAGACTATTTACGCTGTTGAAACGGCATTTCTCTTCACGCTTTAAAAAAAAAAAAAAAAAAAAAAAAAGAAAAAAAAAAAAAAGAAAACACAGACACGGTGAATAGGCCATCCTAGACCCTCCCTCGGACCGTGGGCGACGGTTTCCGTCCCCAGAACTTATGAGCAGAAACATGAATTTAATCGACCAGCTCGCGGGGCCTAAAAGCTGACTGGTCACGAACAAGCACCATTACATCACCGGAGCCCAGAAACTCCGCGCTTTTTCAAGCCCGGCGGACCCACCCCCCGAGCCATCCCAGAAAGCCCCCATTCAGCTATTGTATTCGCCGGAAGTGGCTTGATTCTGCACTCTGGACCAATCATGGTGCCTTTCAAGGGACTGCCAAAGCGAGGCTAAAGCTTCACGCATCGGGCGTAGAGCATTAAAACGTTTTTTTTTTCGGATCAGGCCGGTCAATGTTTGCCATGTTGTGGGCTGCCATGCCGCCCCCTCCGTGTGGAAAGTGGTCAGGACTTTTTTCTTTGTTATTACAATTCATAGTTAAAACAGGGTATGTGGGTGAGGAAATGGCTGGTAGACGAAATATATAGGAACCTTACATAAAACCCTCTCAAAGTCTGTTTTGTAAAAGTAAGGTTTAACCTGCATATTTTTAAAAATCGAATTCGGTTCAGTACGAGGTGACGCTACTGCGCTGTGGAATTACAAAACTGAACAGTACAACAGGAGTAAAGAGTAACTATCAAATCTCCTGCTTTACGCGTTAAAACAATGCAAATATGTACCCTGTAACATTCGAACGATGTATATTCGAACATTTTGATACGGTATTCATATAGCTCTTGCACTGTACAAGTGAGACACGATTATGCCAGTTTGTTTTACAACTATTTCATTTGTTTATCCTTCAAAGTGTGGATGGCAAGGTCAGATTTTTTTTTTTTCAATGATTTTGCACACCTTGTCATGACTGGATCGTTGTGATGATTACGTTTTCTTTCAAATAACTTTCCACGGTTTGGGATGTGAACAATCTGAATATTCTCCTTTCTTTCGAATAACTTTCCACGGTTTGGGATGTGAACAATCTGAATATTCTCCTTTCTTTTTCAAATAACTTTCCACGGTTTGTGGATGTGAACAATCTGATATTTTCCTTTCTTTCAAATAACTTCATGGTTTGGGATGTGAACAATCTGAATATTCTCCTTTCTTTCAAAGAACTTTCCACGTTTTGGGATGTGAACAATCTGAATATTCTCCTTTCTTTCGAACAAACTTTCCACGGTTTGGGATGTGAACAATCTGAATATTCTCCTTTCTTTCGAACAACTTTCCACGGTTTGGGATGTGAACAATCTGAATATTTCTCTTTCTTTCAAGTAACTTTCCACGGTTTGGGATGTGAACAGTCTGAATATTCTCCTTTCTTTCAAATAACTTTCCACGGTACCGGATGTGAACAATCTGAATATTCTCCTTTCTTTCAAATAACTTTCCACGGTACGGGATGTGAACAATCTGAATATTCTCCTTTCTTTCAAATAACTTTCCACGGTTTGGGATGTGAACAATCTGAATATTCTCCTTTCTTTCAAATAACTTTCCACGGTTTGGGATGTGAACAATCTGATATTCTCCTTTCTTTCAAATAACTTTCCACGGTTTGGGATGTGAACAATCTGAATATTCTCCTTTCTTTCAAATAACTTTCCACGGTTTGGGATGTGAACAATCTGAATATTCTCCTTTCTTTCAAATAACTTTTCCAAGGGTCTGGGATGTGAACAATCTGAATATTCTCCTTTCTTTCAAATAACTTTCCACGGTGTGGGATGTGAACAATCTGAATATTCTCCTTTCTTTCGAATAACTTTCCACACGTGTGGGATTGAACAATCTGAATATTCTCCTTTCTTTCAAATAACTTTCCACGGTGTTCGGATGTGAACAATCTGAATATTCTCCTTTCTTTCAAATCACTTTTCCCACGGTTGGGATGTGAACAATCTGAATATTCTCCTTTCTTTCAAATCAATTCCCACTGTTTGGGATGTGAACAATCTGAATATTCTCCTTTTCTGTCACCACCACACCTCTCTCACCTCCCCTGCCCCGCTCTTGCTACACACACACACACACACACACACACACACACACACACACGGACCGCTTTTTCTCGCTCTTTCTTAAGTTATGTTCCAGCCTCTGTAGCCATCCATGTCATGTTTTTAGCTTAGCTGACGGAGGAAACTATTCCGCGATAACCATTACCATTCAATGTCTTTACCTTACTAAAACACTTCAACATTCACACATTGCTGTCTCTCCAATAGCACCTAATAAGTCTCCTATAATATCTTTCTTTTCCTGATAACCTGAACAACAGGTGGGTGTATAAACACATTCTTTTAATTGGCAGCATAATACAAGTACATGTTTTACAACAAGCAATGGCAAAACCAAATTGTCCATTAACAAGGGGCACAATACATTCATCAACACTTCGAGATGTTAACAATTCTCCAATCCAATTCTTGCATGTACATCAATGTGGAGGGAAAGCACCAGAAGGCATCAACATTTCTATACGTCGTTATTTTCATCTGTTACTTTCCACAAGATTCTGGTATGGAAACCACGTTCTACTACATTCTGTGAATCGCATTTCCGTGCAATGCATATGATTTCGATTTTATATTTGCTCTTCAACTCAGTCTTTCTTCTTTCTTTCTGCGTACGCAGGCTAATTCTCTGCAGACACTGCCTGTATAGACAGGCAGTGGAGTTTTTGTGTGTATGACCGTTTTTCATCCCGCCATTAATGCAGCCATACTCCATCTTCAGGGAAGGTGCATACTATGTGTAACGTGTCATCCATACCAACGGCCAAACTGGCCTTCTCTTCCGAAAGTTGGTGATGGGATTTTACGTGTGTGCAAGATGTTAAGGACTGTATGGGGAATGGAGTCAGAACAATGTTAACTCCGAGGCAAAAATCACCCTGTACCGAAATTCGAACCCACAACCCAGGATCACGAGTCCGGCCGTTCTACCAGCTGAGCTATTCCGGCCTCCATTTCAACTCAGTCAAAAAGTGTTTGAGATTAGGGTTGATTTTTACTGATTTTGCATTTGTGTAAACACACTTAGATCAAGGTATTATTCTGTATAATGCCACCCTATAACAACAGCAACAAAACAAAAGGAAAAGAGAAGAAGAAACACAGATCTGCAAAGCAGTCATATGATTTTTTACGCGAATGCTTTGCCTCTAACCCGCTGCACGTGGTTGAGGACAAGGAGCAACTAAGATCCCACGCTGTTCAGCTAGATGCGACAACGTCCAGACCGCCTACCGTCATGGGAATATGGATAACTATTTAATGACAAATGAACTTTACTCAAAGCTGCTTTGTGCTTTGATTCGTACATGCAACCATGTCTAATGTCACTGAAACTAATCAAGAGAAAACACCTGCCACATTAATCGTTGCGGTGCTGGATACGTAGTTCACACGTTTGCTCTTCTGCTGACTGGCCGACGTCGTGTGGTATGATGTGTTCATTATGAAAATGTCTGCACGCCACCCAGAGATCCATCTATCGCAATTCTTTTTCCACTGCAAACATTTGGTAGTTGCAGGATGGGGAAGCGGTGTTTAACCAGCCGCAGGCTTTCATCATGTAACCCTCCGCATTTAGTCTTAATGAGGCACATGGCAACTAGGAGCTAGGAGGGGGGGGGGGTTTATTGAGGAATACTCTTAATTCTTTCACACATGCAGTAAAACTAAAAAAACACTTTTGACAATTGTGCTGTCATAAAGTTAGTAAACACAGGGTGTCGTAAGAAGTGTGGAATTTCAAAAGAAAACGCTTTAAAGTTACACGATTTCTACACAGACATGGCAAATTAACCCACATTAACTCTTTTTGACACTCACTCCAGCAGAACTTCCGAATCTTTGATTCCTTAGAAACAGCGATTTCAGGATGAATGGCGGGAGGGAAGGCATGTGTGTGTCCGGGGGGTGATGGGGTGGTGGTGGGGGGTACAGGAGAGGAGGGAGGGGGCATTGCAGAGGTTGCAGGGAGAGAATGAAACCAGTGTCAGTTTCAGAAATGGAACTTCGGACTGCTTTCTGTTTGCTTGTTTCTTTCTTTGTATGTTTTTTTTCTCGTGAGTTCGAAGCCAGTTAGAGACATATACTTGTGTTTTCCATAGAGGTTGAGATCGATGTAAATCAACTTAATGCATCTGACGCTCACACTTTCCGAACAACACTGCAGGTAAACTGTATCTCTCGGCCGGGCGCGTTTGGATTTATTATGAAAGGACGCGTAGGTCCTGTAAGAAAGTCTCAGACCAAAATGGGATTTCATTCTTTCTCCGTATTCATTGATTAGCTTATCTGTTGTTTGTGTGATTCGTTGTTTCCTACAACCGGCCTGGCAAAAAAAAAAAAAAAACTTTACAGCAGACTCCATGAAAACCTTGTTTAGAGATGTCCCACCTGATTTGATCTTTGAATTTCTGAAAGAGATCATTTTTCATCTGATCTAAGATTTGACGGAGGCAAGAATTTTTTTTTTTTTTCCCCGAAATTTCCGGCGTGTTTTTTGGAAGCGTATCTTTAATGTGTTGTGTGGATGAGAGTTTTTGTTGTTTGTCTGTTGTTGTTGTTTGTATGGCTTCAGAGTTGACTTCAAAGCAGTGACAGCCCTGATGTGGCCCTTTGTGGTCGGCTGGGCTATAAGCAAAAATTCTCTCTCTCTGTCTCCGGCTGCTGTCTGTCTGTCTGTCTGTCTGTCTGTCTGTCTGTCTGTCTGTCTCTCTCTCTCTCTCTCTCTCTCTCTCTCTCTCTCTCTCTCTCTCTCTCTCTCTCTCTCTCTCGTCCGGCACTGACATAGGAAACAGGAACAGGAGAGGACGGGGAAAGGTGGGAGGACAACATCCAGGAATGGACATGCCTGAACCTGTGTGGACGATTCCTAAAACGGCAGAAGACAGGCAAGGATGCAGGAGGTGTGTCACTTCCATGATGAAGACGATTCCCCATACTCTTAATGTGGTTTCAAGAACCATGCTGGTGATCAGTTCATATCAAAATCGGCATGGCTTTTCTTTTCTTTCTTTTTTTTTTTTTTCTTCAACGCTGATCGATGAGAATGAGGTTGATGAAGATAATGCTACAGATTTCCATTCTGGTCTGAGACTGCATGACAGGGCTGTACTCTACGCTTACTTTCATAATATATCTCGACGTCAACCAGGCCCCAGAGATACAAACCTGCAGTGTTGGTCACCGAATTTGAGCGACACTCTCAGAGACTCATCCATGAAGTGGACGAAACTCGACTGTGTGGTCCTAGTTTTCCCAATCGAGCCCGTACCCAAACTAAACTCTGGGTAGGAGCCGGTCAGGGCAAAAAAAAAATGACTCTGATGGGAATCGAACCCACGACCTCCTGGCCGAGAGTCGCGCGACGCTAACCACTTCGCCACGGCGGCGGGTCAAAATCGACTCGTTTGTAATGACTGTCATTGGACGGACATGGTGACGGATCCCATTTTTAACTGATAGCTATCAGAATACCTATGATACTGTGTCTGTGACAGAGCAAACTAGCGCAAGGAAGAAGGTGCTGAACACAGAAGCAATCTGAAGCGATCAAAGCTAAGTGCATTTTCGTTATTTTTTTTCGTTTTTTTGTTTCAACCTGAGGAAGACCAATGAGGTCGAAACGCGTTGTGTTTGAACTTGTGACTCGTTTTGTCCACGTTTCTCTGGGCGGTTCGCTGACATTTTTATTTAAGATTTGTTTAGATTTCCGCCTGCTTTTCACTTTGCAACTATGATCAAGGAAATTTTCGTACGTAAATCTTTAAAAGCATTTTAAGAGCTGTATCCGTCAAACGTGAACAAACGAATCACAAGACAAAACATGATGCGTTTCGACCTTTCAGGTCTTCTTCGGGCAAGGCAAACAACACACTCAGGACAACGAAAATGAATAACGAGCAATTACTCGTCTCAATGAATTCGGTGT
>JADBJO010008606.1:75000-82500 GCA_016801955.1 Conus betulinus
CTGTGAGACTAAATGGCTAGCAACTAACTTAGCATGACTAGCTACTAGCCCAAACAAACAATCATCATACTTGTCTTTAAAACACAAAAACATGGATGAGAGAGAGAGAGAGAGAGAGAGAGAGAGAGAGAGAGAGAGAGAGAGAGAGAGAGAGATGAGAGAGAGATGTCTAAACAACTTTCATACAAGCTTCACCAGTCAGTTTTGGCGTATCTACTGGTTATCTTTCGAGCGCTTCTAAAGGATATTGTGTCCGAGAGCAGGCATGTAGATAGATAATCTACCTGTTACGTGGATGAACAAGAGGGGCAATTTGCTGTTCGACTCACGTGTCATGTGTCAGTGACAGTTGGTCTTCACAGGATAGCCAACCCAAAGTGGGGTGAAGGTGTGGGGGGGAAACCACAACCAGAGCTGCGTTACCTTGAGATCGATGATGTAACCCAGTCTACTCTGTGCCACTCAAAACGCATTCTTTCCGTGTATGTAGGCAGTCTGCTCAATATGGACATTCAGTTCAGTATGGACATGTCGTGTGCGTGCAATGAAATAGGAGGTAGCAGGAAAGGGTAAGGGGGGGGGGGGGGGGGGGGGGAGGGTAGAGTGGAGAATGGAAAGGTTATCTGAAGTTTACCTTGACTTCAGTTACATACGACGAGGGTATGCGTACTAAGGGTAAATCGTAGTTCACAGCAAAACCGCACTCTCACCGTTCTGCCTTAGGTACTTATGCGGTTTAGCACCGAATAGTTCCAAATCTTGATCATTGACTGGTATTAATGTAATGGGTAACGTATATTTTTCATTTGACGCTTCAATTCTCAAATATTCATCATCTTTATAGCCTCGTTAGATTTTGTGTAATCCAGTCACAAAAGCAAATTCATGTGGGTGCTGGTTTTTACAGGATTTGGTCGCTGCTAATGTGAAAACATGTAAGAAAATGTGATGTGCTGCTTCCATGTGGTTTTACTGACTCTGATAAGATGAACTGTCACTTTTGATAGGTTTTAAAAGATATTTACGAGGTCAGTCTATGTTCTGTACTTAGTTAGTAAGATGTTTATATCTGTTCCTTTATATATAGAAAATGACTTTAATGACCTCATCTTGACAATGAAGGTTAACTTTTGGTGCAATATTTGCATGAATATATTATAACATAGTTCATAAATGAATAAAACTGAAAAAAGGTTTTCAAAACATCTGTTTCATGACACTGAAAATATTGCTGAATACGTTTCATTACACGCATATGAAAAAGAGATCAACATTTTTCATCTGATCTGAGATTTACAGCAGAAAGATTTGAAACAAAATTTCCGGTGTGTTTTCAGAAGTTGCATTTTAAAGGGTTGTGGGAATGAATGACTTGTGAGTTGGCTTCAAAGTGGTGATAGCTCTGATGTGGCCCTGTGTGGTCAGTTGGGCTATTGGCAACATTACCTTACCTTACTAGGCATATGATGTACACCATCTGGTGATGTCTTCACTAGCGGATGGCTGGATTGGAAGGTATTCTCAATATCACTTTTCCGCCGCCACATTTCCTCTGCTAGCGCTTGTAATTGCTCACTAAAAGTGTTGTTTTATTTACCGCTGCCCCCCCCCCCCCCCCCCCCCCCCCCCACCCCCACACACACACACACACCACACTTTTTTTTAAATTTTTTGCCTACCAGACTGATGCTTTAACCCTCCCCCCCCCCCCCCCCCCCCCCCCCCCCCCCACACACACACCACAACTACCCTTTTTATATAAATTACCCTTGTTTGCCTACCAGACTGATGCTGTGAGTTCGAAAACCTCATAGAGTCAGGTGTTTTCAACGGCTTTAAAACCCTCTTTGTTATTCAACAAGTGAGTGGCTACCTGACTCAGAGCAGGGACGGTTAAAGCGGTCGAAGGGGAGGGATGGGCGCCACCTTTCATAATGCTGTACCCTGCACGCCTTGAAACTCTGAGAGTCCACTGCCGGGATGGTGATGAGACAATGGGACTTTAATCTTTAATCTGTAGCTCACATACACACGCACGCACACACACGCACGCACGCGCGCGCGCAGCACACGTACGCACACACACACACACACACACACACACACACACACACACACACACACACAAACACGGGCAGCTGCGCAGGCATGATCGCAGAGACTCGCACGACACACGCACATAAGAAATCAGCACGCACACGCACGTAAAATTTTGATACAACAAACAAACGTTTAGCTCACATCTGAAATGCAGCAACATTAGACTTCATTCCTGCCTTGCACACGTACTGAAAATGAAGCTGAACCTTTTCAGCATCGGCTGTTTCCAGAATCCAACATTTTTCATGTGGCTGCAAACAAATACCGTCACCGGGTTTGGGGCTGCAAATTCATCAGTTCCGAAACAGTTTTCTCCCTATTTCTTTGTGAGGTAAGTGAAAATTTGAAGTGAGGTCTTCTTTTCGTCAATGATAGCGCGCACGAAACCATCTCCCTACATTGGGGCATGCAAAAAAACGCCACGTTTGGCGTCGTGTCCCTGCGGTCCATTATTGGTACGATACCGTTTGTCAAATAATTTTTGAACAGCATCAGGAGCGAGTGATCGTCTTCAGGTTGTGCGTCTTTTGGCTTTATTGACTGTCTGGTACAAAAGCAAACCTCAAGTCCATAGGAAAGTAACGTTATCGACGCAATGTAAAGTGCATAGACCAGTGACATTGTCATTCTGCATAGACCAGTCAACATTTACCTCCCTGCTGTAGCCTCCATTCTCAAACAGAAGTTCGTTCGTTTGTCTTAGTGACATTCAGATGTAGGGAGGCACAGGCTCACTCGTGAACTGCACTTCTTAGCGCGAATTTCGATTTTTTTCTTTTTGTTTTCTTTTCTTTCTTTCATTTGGATATATTAATATACTATCCATTTGTGAATCACACAGTGTGTCGCCTACATTACATGCGAACCCATAAATCAAACTGACAGCAAAATGACGCTAAAGACAAATCATTCCACGTCAGACACACAGGATCAGATCGCAATGTTGCCGCCACACAAAATGCATACTCACAGTACATGAATGTGCCATTTCACAAATGCTGTTGCCTTCTTTTTCAGACTAATCAAATCAGACCGAACTTAAGTGGTTAACTTAATAAACCCGTATGTCTCCGTCTGCTGTATGACTAAATTGAGGATTGGAATTTTCATTATAATTTCATGGTTAGTTCGGGAAAGAAATCAGTAGGGGTTTCCTTTGAAACGGTTACATGGGAAGTTATAAGTCAGCCATAATGGGTTAATCTAAGAACTGCTTAAATGACCAGCCGCCGTGGCGAAGCAGTTAGCGTCATGGACTCTCGGCTAGGAGGTCGTGGGTTCGATTCCCAGTACAGCCATTCTTTGTGGGATTTTTCTCCTCTCTGATCGGCTCCTACCCAGAGTTGAGTTTGTTACGGGACCAGTTGGGTACGACTGGGACCATTTGGTCGAATTTCATCTACTTAATTAGTGGATGCGTATCTGAGAGTGTTGCTCAAATTTCCCGACCAACACTGCAGGTGTCTGTGTCTCTCGGACCTGCCCGACGCCAGGATATATTATGAAAGGTAAGCGTGGGGTTGCGTAGTTAGTGTGGGTTGTCGCTGGACAGACGTGGTGGCGCCTCCCAGAGGGAGAGAGCTCACTCAAACCGGCTCCGCGGCAAAGCAATTACTGTCGTCAGTAGGGGGTTTAATAGGTGATATTCTGCGTATGTTCGATCAGACCAGGCACCACTGGACACCACCGAAGTGACTCGGCAGCAGTGCAGTGTCTCCTCCGGTGGGTTGCCTCTTGACGACTTGTCATCGACTGCTGCTCCCTGTGGACTGCCGGTGCCGGGCCTGTGCGGCGGGCCGGGCCAGGCTGTGGCTTTGAAGAGTGGCTCGGAGCGAGTGGCTCAGATGCAATGCCGTTCAGGTGGCACAAAAGATGGGACAGCGAAAAAAAAACAAACAAACAAACAAAAAAACTCGTTTTAATCGTTTTGGCGGCAAACAACAATTAATTATGCTGGAACCATAAACGCTACCGATTCACGTATTCTCTACAGCTTCCCTAGTACACAAAGATCAGTACAAGAGATCCACTGATAGTGCTAAACACAAATATGATATCGTTCGTTCATGCTAATGTTCAGACGCCACTTCGTGTGATCTCATCACTAAATATTTATCCCGCGCTTTTACACCACCAGGTATTTATTGAGCTTTTTTTTTTTTTTTTTTTTTTTTTTGCAGTGACAAATGGTGCACTCCACGATCAGCAATCCGACAATACCATCAAGAACGTTATTTCTTGTCATCATCGAATTATGATTGATTATGTGGTACTCTTAAGATAATTAACATGATTGATTTAACAGCTGCGCCATACAAACACGGCCGACGTCCAAACATAGAAAAATCCAACGAGGCCGCTAATTTCATTTTGTCACTCTTTTTCACATGAATCGAAGTGCGTCTGACCCCTTTCTTAGGCATGAATGTGAGAAAATAATAACCGACAAGTCCGAATGTGGTGTAAAGTGGGGTGTGTGCTTGATGATGAAGTATCTTTGCAAATTAAAGCCATACGTAAGCATGTACGCATACGCACACACGCGTGTGCGAGCTCTCTCACACACTCACTCTCACACTCTCACTCGCGCGCGCACGCGCGCGCGCACACACACACACACACACGCGCTATGCACCACCCCCCCCCCTTCCTCCCCCCACACACAGAGACAGAGAGACAGAGTTTACGATTTTTATTGTGATAGCTAAATCGATCACAGAGGGTTTTTTTTTTTTTTTCAGAGCTGTCAAAATTTCATACGAAAAAAAAAAAAATCAGATCCTGAAAAAGGTCACAAAAAGGTTACATCCTGAAAAAGCAACAAACAACAGAATCAACAGACAATTAATGACATGGTAGCTAAATTACCGACAACCTTAAGTCGGAGATTACTCCGTGCTCAGAGCACCAGGCATTCCGCTTAATTAACAGGCTCCAGATAAAGCGCGTAAAAAAAAAGTATGAGAAAAAACAAACAAACAAACAAAAAAGGTGAAGACCAGATGGGTGGACAGACACTGCAGGAAAGACGATTACGTGTCGACTCTCTACAGCGTGCATAACGTTCACTATTGTCATCAGATCACACATGCCCAAGTTACTGCTTGGGATCAATGGTTTCGAATTCCAGCCTCTATTTTCTAAGACCTCTGTTGCTGTCTCCGAGGTCGAATTCTACGAGAAGAGTGTGGCAACTGTACCTACCGTGGCTGCTGGTTTGTTCAGCGATGTCATGATCTTTATGTTTTTCAAGACTGAGTTTGAGACAGCTGTTTTCCACTTTTTTTCTGTCGCTCAAACTTTTTTAAAGTTCAAAAAGGACGTGGCCACCACCAACATCAGCTCCTGAAAATGTCCTTGTTTTAACCCTGCTGATGTCAGACCTGTTATATACAATACCAGTAAGTAAACACAGTGGGGTAGTCGAACCTAACACAGAGTAACTTTTATTCAAGACTGGCACAGCCTTTTAAACTTGAATAAAAGTCAGACAAATACAAAGACAAAACAATCTAATAGTGGGGGGAAAACAAGCAGGCCAACAACTAAATTGTCTTCATAGTAATGACTTAGACTACCCCACTTGTTTCTGGTTATTGTTTACTGTTCCCTGCTCATTTCATTTCCAATTCTGTTATATACAAGCCCGAACACATTGCTAGTATGCTTACTGAGAGTATTGGCAAGAACAAAGTGTTTGCGAGGGCACGTAAGAACTCACAGCGAAAGCTTGGCCTGGTCTAGAGCTGTGCTGTCTGCACCTGTCAGCGGAACAGCGACGAGCGAGGCTGTGGGATGCACACGGCAGTTGCTTGACGGTGGCGTGTTCTACCGCTGAAATCTGCAATCATGAAATATCGGCCGGTACACCCGCAGGAACGTTCCCGTGGAGGTTCTGTCGTGTCACATCCAGTGGTCATTACACAACTGAGTCTGGCAGGGAGCAGTTGTGTCCCCTGACGTATTCATGAAGTGCCCTGTGCATGCCTGCACACTATGCGAACACAGCGCAGGTTTCCAAGGGTGGTGCAGGAGTAGTTCCCCCACCCCGCTGGTTGGTTTGGCAGTAGAAGACAGCACTTCTCTGGTCCCACTCGCACCTTCGGCTGGATCTTTTTCCATGAGAGTGTTAGCAAGAATCAAGTTATTATCACTTGCGAATCCTAGCCAGCCTCGGCCTCTATCACTGGTGGTCTCATTACAATCGGGGCCACAGAGCTTCTTCCGCTCTTCTTGGACTTCCGCACCAAACCCCTTGGCATTTGTCTTCCTGGACAATGTGTATGTCTTTCTTGTCAACCTCACTGATGACTGTTCGGAGCTGGGAGCAGAATTCTTCGATCTGGTCATCATCATAATCTGATATGGGAGCATATACTTGTACTACCATGATGCTGAAGAGTTTTGCTCGCAGGAGGATGGTTATGAGGCTGCTGGAAACAGGGTAGCATCCCTGCACAGCGTTCTTGATGTTCTTGTTCACTGAAAATTCCATTCTGTGTACATGTTTCCTTTCTTTTGCACTGTAATACAGGACATGCCCTTCTTCTATGAGTACTTTCTCCGTTTCTGGCGTTTTAGTTCCTTCATCTTCACCTATCTCTTGACATCGTCTGTTTTCGTTGGGCACCCCTGATGATCCGGCCACCACTCTCCTCCATCAGTCCCTGTCTTCCACCGCTCGCTGAGATTCCGCCAGGCTCATTCCAGTCCACTCTCGGATATTGTCTTCCCACCTACTTCTTTTGTCTTCCTCTATTGCGGCCTCCTCTGACTGTTCCTTGCAGGACTGTCTTGCAAGGCCTGCTGAACGGGACACATGTCCGTACCACTTCATTTTCCGCTTTTTGACGACTGCGAGTAGGTCTTCGTGGGGTCCAATTGCCTGTTGAATTATTCTGCGGACTTCTTGATTTGTCACGTGGTCTGTGTAATTGATGCCAAAGACCTTTCTGTAGCATCTCATTTCACTTGCTTAGTTCACGAAATAAAAAACAAACAAACAAACAAACAAAAACAAAAACACGATCATGGACCGTTCAATCCAAGTGTGTGGTACAAAGCGTTTTCTTTGAGACAACAGGATGATCCTGTGCGTGACAAATTTAGGTCTTGTGGAATTCAGCCGTAGTCAGCGCTACAAAGGCATAACTATCTTACGACCATGATCAACGACTGGTTTGGGCTATATCAAAAGCTTTCAATTTTGTCCCAATAAAAGCGATTGCTTTCGACGTTTGACCATACTGAACACCAATTTGCGTGATACTATCAGAGTATTTATTTAGGAAAACTGGTGACATGATTTTGCGATTAATGAAATACTGTACGAGCATTCCCAGTAACGAATAAACAGAATAATTTGTCCCCCCAGAAGAAAAATGGACATATCTTCTCATG
>JADBJO010008607.1:0-2500 GCA_016801955.1 Conus betulinus
ATACCTACACACGTAAATTTTTAAAACCGCTAATTCGTTATTTCGATTCTGCACTAGCTAAATATTTGGCAGTTGCTCTTTTAGTAAATGAACATCAGTTGCGAGTGCTATTCATGTCAAACAACGTCGCTTTCATATGAGGACGTCACAAGATGCAAACGAAGTTGAAACAAACGAATAAACAACAAAAAATGAACCCAAGACCCAGACCCACACACACACACACACACACACACACACACACACACACACACACACGCGCGCGCGCGCGCGCCGCGCGCGCGCGCGCGCGCGCGCCCGCGAACATTCATTACATTGTCTGGTCAAATTACGTCTGAGCGAAATTAAGTCTTGATATATGAAGCACTTCCAAGGTCTTCTAGCACGGGATGATAACGTCAGCGGTTCGCTTCGTAAATGGATTCTCTTTGAAAAGCCTTTACTACCCTCGCCTGAGAGGGTCTTTTTATACAAGCGTTCGTTTGCTTGTCTGTCTAGTCATAGTAGCACGCAAAAGCTACTAAACCTATAAACCAAACTTAGTCAAAAGACGCAAAAATGGCCCGATGATTAAAATTATAGAGCAGATCTGTGGTCCACACTAAGATCAAAACAACCAGTCTGTAATCGTTCAGCATGATTACTGACAATGTTGTACGTAGAAAGTGCTGATCCAGTTTTGACGAAGCTCATGTGAAGATTAAAATGTGGTCTAAAAACAGAGATATCAGCATTGCTCATTTAGATTTTTGTTGAATATTTTGAACATAACCAGTTCAATGAGATATCAGCATTTTTGTTGAATATTTTGAACATAACCAGTTCAATCTCATGTTCGTAATACTATTGTCAAACGAACATTAAACTGCACCGTCTACAAATTCTTCATGGTAGTCTATGGGTGCGAACGAACGAAACGCAGAGACATGGAGAAAGACAATGACGAGCAGTAGCCAGAGGAAAGAGAATGACGAAATAGCATGATGATAACATCCATACAGCCAAACGCCACACTTTCTTATATCTTCTAAATGCTTTTACAATCTCCTATCAATTCCATATACATTTCTGGCCAGAATCACTGATAAATCACTTCACCACACATCTTGGCACGAGTTTCACTGACGCGCACTTGCATGCTGGCGAATACCTGATCGATGCCGGCAAATACCTGATCGGATGAATTCTGTCATGTCAAATCACTTGACCACACATCTTAGTACGAGTTTCACTGACGCGCGACGCGCGCTTGCATGCTGGCAATACCTGATCGATGCTGGCAAATACCTGATCGATGCTGGCAAATACCTGATCGGATGAATTCTGTCATGTGGCAATATTTTTTTCCCAAGAGTTTAGTGAGGTGCGTCGCATTGTTGATTCTGTACGTCTTATGTCTTCAGCGAAGATTTGGCCTTCCGTACTCCACGTTTGTAGTGTTTCAGGATGACTTGCAACCTGGTGGAATAAAATGTACTTTCTCTTGGTGAAGTCTTCCACGACTTTTATTTCAGACGTTGCATTCATGAGTTTTTCTTCTGTTCTGTATTCTTTCATGTTTATGTTGTTTTTCTGTTTATGTTTTCTTGAAATTAATCTGACGATTTAGTTGCAAAGCGAGGCGACAGCAGGCGGAAATCTAAACAAATTTTAAATGTAATTTATACCGAACCGGCTAGAAAACGTAGACAAACGAATCACAAGACAAAACACGATATCATTATTCTCATCCTGTCCCTTCCCCTCTCCCCATCCTCTCCCACCGTCTAATATCACTTCTAGGGAATAGATGTTAAACTGAGTAACAACACACTCATCCTTTGGCGCCGCCGTCTGTCCGATTTGCGTGTGTGCGTGCGTGCGTGCGTGCGGACGCGCACGTGTGTGTGTGTGTGTGTGTGTGTGTGTGTGTGTGTGTGTGTGTGTGTGTGTGTGTGTGCGTGTGTACAGAGATTTATATGTTAGGGACCTGTAAGGTGGTTTTGTATCAAATGGTGGATCCATGGCTGCCAGATGACAAACACAATTATTCCAAAATTCTCACGGAACATTCATACTGTCAATTTACTGTTACAAGCTGATAACTCTCACTCCACTGACCGAAACAGAAACACTTCGTGTTTTGTATGTCCTGTTAAACCGTGCATACCAGACGTAACCTCATCAGTTTGCACACGCTACTCCTTTCCCTGGTGGAAATATGACTTTGTTTTCGCTCATGAAGTTACTAAAAGAGCAGATCTACGTTCGTTTGACGGTAATGGAGTTTGCGCGCTGCCAAGTGCTCTCCTCAGTGTCCCTCTAGCAGGTGATCTCCTCTTGAGACAGCTGGTTCCACTTCTGTCCAGCCTGCCTGCCGCTAGCATGGATATCCATCGGTCCACAGCCACTTCAGGGTAGGTCAGACCACTGGAGTCTAAGGTAGGGACTTCTCTTCCATCTTCAGACTGTATCTTCTGCCAAACTGGCAGGAAACGGTGTACCTGGTTTCTGGAGATGA
>JADBJO010008607.1:7500-22500 GCA_016801955.1 Conus betulinus
AATCAGGATACATTTAGTACCAATCATTTGTGAAGACGGACTGATCATGCCAGTGTCAAATTTATTGCATAGAAGTGTTTGTGGTCAGTTTTACTGGTGTTTTCAAGCTTTCATGCAGAAAAGGTCCAAGGCCATTGTGCGTGCACGGGTTAGCAAGATCAAACTGTGCTGGCCACTGAATTTTGTTCGGACTGCGTGTCTCTTTTTCACCGTGTTGACAGTATCGTGTGCTTTCATCGACAGTGATCAGAAACCGGTCATGTCATCTGTCACTCAGGACGATTACCGGACCGCCCCCTCCGATCTTTCTTCAACCACGTGCTTCTCTCAACTCTACTGGCTACAGATGCTAGCCACCAGTCTCAGATTTACAGTGCGGAAGCCAGTCCCATTGTCTTTTCAAACTAGAGAGAGCGTGTCCTACGAGACAAAGAGGGGTCCTAATGGAACTCTTGCCATTTGCTTCATAGTTTTCTTGTCTGGATTTCTCTTGCAATGTGGCGACATTGAATCAAATCCGGGACCAGTTACGAGTGCCGAGGCGAATGAGTATACTGATCACACAATGGCAGTACATTTTCACGCCCCACCAAACTCTGCTCGATTTTTTACCCCAATGACTCAACCCTACC
Source organism: Conus betulinus (assembly GCA_016801955.1). Taxonomy (NCBI): domain Eukaryota; kingdom Metazoa; phylum Mollusca; class Gastropoda; order Neogastropoda; family Conidae; genus Conus; species Conus betulinus. Next base: position 8,133 of record JADBJO010008607.1, read on the forward strand.
ATTCGTCCGCTCCCCCTCCTCACCCTTTCCCTCCTTCCTGCAGGTTCCCTGCTCCCTTTTCAATCTGACATGCAATGGATGCAAAGCATTGTGAACCACCTCTCAGCAATTCAATGGACTGCTTGGCGGACAACATGAAGAAGCAACTGCAGGAGGTGAACCAGACACAGTTAGCTCTTACGAAGTGATTGACAATCTGAGGGAATGCTGTAAAACTTTAACGACCGAGAACAACCAGCTTAAGGCAGATATTGACTGGATATGCGGCAAATGTAAACAGCTGGAACAAGAAAACCAGCAACTCTATAACGAGCAGAGGTACTGTTCTGACACATCAAAAACAGTCTGAGTGAAGAAGTGGGAAAAACTTGAGGCCCACTCCAAAAGCAACAACGTCCGTTTCTTCAATGTCTACGAGAGCTCGCATGAAGACAAAAGACATGCTGTGAAAAAGTCGTTAAGCTTTTGAATAGGTTTTATACAAACAAAACATGGACTGTCGCTGACATAGAGTGTGCCTACCGACTTGGCCAGAGGCAACACAATCAAAACCGTCCACGTGTTCTTCTGGTACGACTCCATACTTTTCCCGACAAACTCATGCTTCTGGAAGACAAGAAAAAAGAAAACAGATGGCAGATGAACTTGGTGTCCGTATTGCCTCTGACCTGACCACCCGACAACACAGAGCAATACAGCAACATATGCAGAATGGGAGACATGCATATTTCCACAATGGACGTCTGCAATTCAGAAGTCGTCGTTCTGGTGGACCAGGCCATCAGAGATCGGCCCACAACACCAAGCCAGCGTCACCTCCCAGGGAAATGCCCAGAGAAAGGCGCTATGCTGAACGGACATCCAACGAACGGTGTTCCAGACCTTCGTCTTCTCCACCCCCCATCTCCGACATGGCAGAATATCCGTCACTTTCAAAGAACCAACCATCGCCTAGTCAGGAGAAGGTGATGCAACCTGCAGGTACTCCGGGAACAGTCTGTGATGATTTTGTTCTTGGGAGGGAAGCTGATCCAGAAAGCAACGGTCTGGACAGATCCTGTAAAATCCTGTCCCCTCCCAGTGAAAAAATTGAGGTTCCGGCTTTCCTGACTGACAGCAAGATTCCTACTGGTCATCCCGCTCGTGAATCAACCTGTCCATCTGTGGTGAACGATGCAGTCCCCCAGCTTCATCAGGACGGCACCAGTCAGATGTTTCCGGCTTTCTGAATCATGAACTGTCACCTGTCTTGTCCCAGTCTGCACATGGTTCCTCCGGTCCTGACCATCCCGCTGACATCAGCCTGTTCGACGCCGAAAGTCAGACATTTGTAAAACAGAGATTCACTTTGGAGGGAGAGCCATGTGACAAAACAAGTGAATTCTGGCTCCCACAGAGTAGTGTGCACAATAACAATGACAGTCAGGATAATCCATCAGTTAACACTGAGAGAATCACACAGTCAGAGTCCTTTCTTGCCATTGAGAATGAACTCAAACAAACGCCAGTTGTTGGCCCTCAAACACGCAGCAAGGTTAAATGCAGACAAACACAACTCACAGAATCATTTAGAAGCACTCCAAGAAATAAAGATGTTAATTGTAATGTCAACAGCTAGGGACTCGGCCGTGCCCATGTTCATAAAAGTAATGTCCAAAATTATCTGTCCTTCGTCACATACAATATAGAAGGACTGACTTGCCTGTATGACCCAAGCATTAGGTCATACCTGCGTACGTTTGATTTTGTCTTCCTTTCTGAAATTTTCTCTGCAAAATTTCCAGATTTTCTTTTCCCAGATTACAACGTCTTTCTTTCACCACCTCCAGTCAGACTGACAAGCTCTGTTACAGCAAGACTATCTGGAGGTGTTGCAATGCTTGTAAGAAAACGGTTGAAAAATATGATGATATCTTTGATTCATGTAGAGTTTGACAACTGTATCGTACTTAAGTTGTGTAAGACACATACAGGTTTAAAGACAGACTTTATTTTGCTTGGTATGTATTGCCTCCATCTCAGAGTACATATTATAATGAAACTGATATTTACAACGGAGTGTCCTTGCTCGAACAATGTCTGTTGGACACCTTTGAAATCACTGGTGATCTTCCTGTTTTGATATGTGGTGACTTTAACGCAAGAACTGGTGGAAAAAATGGGCGAGATGTTTTGCTTTTCGACATCGATCCTGACATTTCTTTCGACGATTCTGTCCATATACGGTCATCTAAAGATTCCATTGTTAACCAGTTCGAAAATATTTACTGGATATTTGTGACCAGTTTAATTTAGTAATATTGAATGGTTTGTTATCCGGTGATGAAGAAGGGGACTTTACTTACATAGCCCATAATGGCGCAAGCATCATTGACTATTTTATCCTGTCTAGATGTATCCTGGACCTTGGACTCAGCATTTATGTTTCTCCTAGAGTGGAATCCAAACATATGCCTATTGAGTTGAAACTTAAATTATATCCACCAAATGAAACTGCTCCGAGCTCTAGCAGACAAACAATAGTAAAATATGTTGGAATGCTGAGAAAAGTTCCGAGTTTAAATCTAAGTTTTATTCAGAAGATATATTGTCACTGATGGCAAGCGCATTCGGCTTGATTGACATCGATATCAATGATGCCTTGATAAAATTTAATGAAGCTATGCATAAAGCAGGCTCAGTTATGCAAAAACAGATCACGTTGGGCGACGACAAAAATAATAATGCATGGTTTGATGGTGAATGCTGGATCAAACGTCGTTTTCTGAGACAAACGCTACGGAAGTTCAAAACATCTCAAAAGTCGCCAAAAAAGGCTGAGGAAGACAGAATACAATATATAAATAAAAGGAAAGAATATAAGCATGTTCTTGCAGAGAAAAAAGAGAAACACAAAGAAAAGGTTCTTAACGCACTTCACTCAAGTTCTAAAGAACCAAGTATTTTTTGGAAAACGGTCAGATCCTTAACGAAGAAAAGAATTCACACAAAGTAGCATTACTCCAGATTTGTGGTATAAGCACTTTAAGGATTTGTTTTCTTCCAGTGTCAATGATCACAATCTGGAGGAAAACCACGTGGATGTGGATACAAATATTGGTTCTGTAGTAATTGAAAATTTAGATTGTGATATTACAGAAGAAGACGAAATACTTGTCGCCCTTAGAGCTTTGAAAAATAACAAGGCTCCTGGACCAGATGGTTTGATAAACGAATTTTACAAATATTCTAGTTCGTACGTAGCACCATTCCTTGTAAAATACCTAAACAAACTTTTTGAATCGGGAGTTTTTCCAGATGAATGGACAGAATCTGTAATCCACACTTTGCATAAAAAAGGGGATATTGATTGCCCCGACAACTACAGAGGCATTTCTTTGTTAAACGTGTGTAGTAAGATTTACAGTTACATTTTGAATAAACGTCTCACTGCATGGGCAGAGGACAACGATGTTATACATGAAACGCAGGCTGGATTTCGTCGCAATTACAGTACAATAGACCATGTTTTCACTCTTTTAGCTTTAGTACAGAAGCAACTTCTTAGCCATTGTAAACTTTATGTCTCATTTATTGATTTTAAAAAGGCCTTCGATTTAGCAGATAGAAATTACTTGTGGACAGTCCTTAAGAAACACGGAATTAATGGTAGAATGTACAGAGCAATCAAGAGCATGTACAGTGTTGTGAAAGCAAGAGTAAGAGTAGGTAGTGATTTGACAGACGTGTTTTTATGTCCTCTTGGAGTAAAGCAAGGTGACATATGTAGTCCCATTCTCTTTCTCTTTCCTGATTAATGAATTGGCAAATGATGTCCATACTTTAGGAAAACATGGCATTAAGTTGTCACCAGATGACATTTTGGAAATCTTTATACTTCTTTTCGCCGACGACGATGTAATTCTTTTGTCTTATTCTGTGACTGGCCTTCAGCAACAACTGAATATTTTGAAAAATACAGCTAGCAGACTTGGTCTTCAAGTGAACTTTGACAAATCTAAAATAGTTATTTTTAGAAATGGTGGATACATTTCATCAAAAAAAAAAATGGTTTTACGGCGATAGAAAGATTGAGATTGTCACAGCTATAAATACCTTGGTGTTATTTTTTCTACTGGCCTGACATTTTCATACGCTTTGGAAGACATGGCTCTTAAAGCTAAGAAGGGGTGTTCTTTGCATTTTAAAACTGCTGTGGACAGTTGGTGACCAGTCTCTTCATTATTTTTTAAGTTATTTGACTGTCAGATCCAACCAATGCTCACTTACGCTTCAGAAGTATGGGGTCTTACGGCCGATCATACAATTATTGAAAGGGTGCATATGTTTGCGCTTAAGAGATTCCTGAACGTCAGTATCAGGACGCCTAATGCCCTGATTTATGCTGAAACTGGGAGGTATCCTCTTTACATATGTACTAAAACCAAATGTGTAAAATTTTGGCTTAAATTGATAACGATGCCCGAAGGTCGACTCCCTTACAGGGCATATAAAATGTTAAATAATCTTCATTGTAAAGACAAGAATAACTGGGTTTCTAATGTTTGCTTCACATTGTACCGCTATGGATTCGGCCACGTTTGGGAAAATCAAGGAGTATCTCATATTAATGTTTTTCTGTCTGAATTCAAACAGAGATTAATAGATTGTTTCCTTCAGGACTGGAATGGTGACGTTTCAGGAGAACGATTCTCTTTTATACCTCTTTCAAGTCAGTTCCTAGTCTTCCGCAAGCTGTGTTTAACATAAAGAAACATTGCTGTTAGAAAAGTACTCTTACGTTTCAGACTAGGTGTGTGTCACCATTGAAGAGTCATAAATATCGTTATACTGCCCGGTCACCTGACACAACGTTTTGCCCGTTTTGTAAAGATGTTCCAGAATCTGAACTTTCACTTTTTACTTGTGTGTCCAAATTATCGCGACATCAGAGAGAAAAAATACTTACCTCGCAAATTTTTCGCGCGACCGTCAGCGTTTACAATGACCCTTTTAATTGCAAGTGAGAAATATTGTAAAGTAGTTGGCTGGTACCTTTTTGAATCTTTGAAAAAGAGATCTATCGATATGGAACGATCTTTAAACAATAATTAAGACTAAATATAACTTATAAAAATAGTGTAAAACCTTTCATCATATGCTGATAGAACAAGTGAGTGCCCAGAACAACATAATGTACATAAACAATCCGAATTCTAATATCGTTTCTGTTTCATATATTCATACATACACACCGTCATAGATATTCTCATATTTGCAAATATTATGGTGACCAATACGATTTGCACATGCGTGCGTACGTATGAATATGTGAATATATGCACGTACATGTGTTAGTCAACGTTATTGTACATCTGTGTAGTGTGTGTCCGGTTTGCGTATGCATGTATGTTCTTTTTTCTAGTTAATTGCATTCCCTTATTTTGAAGTAATTAGTTGCATTTCCCTTATTTTGAAGTAATCCCACCTCCATGACATGGGCATATGGCCTAGTTCATTAAATGTTCTGAGTTCTGAGTTCTGAGTTCTCTCTCTCTCTCTCTCTCTCTCTCTCTCTCTCTCTCACACCCACACACACACACACACACACACACACACACACACACACACACACACAACACACACTTTGGTCGATCAATAGTTCGCACAGGGCCCATTGATGCACTAAGAAAGCACTCAATATATTCCCTGTGTTTCTCCGTTCCATGCCGGTTTAGCATCTATAGGAAGAACGAACAAGAAGGGTAACTCTTCCTCCCATCATGAAATGATTACACGCCCATCACTCCCAACGAATGATGCTTACGACAATGCCATAGAGCAGATTTTTTTGTTCGTTCCTGACTGTTTACTTTCATTATTCGTTGCCTCATTAATTTTAAGATTCACTTTCATTTATAAGAATGTCACAGTGCAGCGTTCCGACGGACAGTCTCCATTTTTGCATCAGTGTATGATAAATGCACAAATTGAATTTCACTCACAAATAACGGTTACGATAAGCATTGCCTTGTTGAAAAAAAAAAAAAAAAAAAAAGAGAAGAAAAAAAAAAAAGTATTCTAAGACTCGGTCTGAAAATGGACAAGTGGAAGCATTGTCGGGGAGTTATCTAACGTAACACAGCATTTATCGACAACAGCAGTAGTCCTTTCATGCATAGGTTTCTTTGTACTGTTATTCTGAGGAATATACCGAATGCAGTGCCAAAAATTAATAGTGTGGTAGCTAACGCAACGCAATTCTCTCCCTTCATGAAAATATGATAGCTAAACATCATGCATTCTCTCCCTTCATATATATATATATATATGATAGCTAGACATCACTCATTCTCTCCCTTCATTAAAGAAAATGATAGCTAAACATCATTCATTCTCACCTTTCATAAAAGATATGGCAGCTAAATATCATGCATCCTCTCCCTTCATAAAAATATGGTAGCTAAACATTCGCTCATTCTCTCCCTTCATTCTTTCCCTTCATTTGGTGGTGAGAACACCACAGAAATACGGACTGTGGTGGTGTGTCTCTATTTGACGCCAAGAGCACAGACAGAATCAGCCGTATCTCCCTGACGAGTCCGATCCAGCGGACGAAAGGCCTAAGAGCAGACAATACATATAGATCTGCCTTCGAGAGGGTTTTACGATGGCTCCCACATGCAGCTGGGGAAGGGTTTCCATATTTATAATATATTTTCCCATTTTCTTCATCTTCAGCCCCCCAACCCCCCCCCCCCCCCCCCCTTTTTTTTATATATATATATTTTTTTTTAAAGCTTCAGATCTTTGCCCAGTCACTACTATAATGACGGGAGAATTGTTAGCCTGCACATGTTTTCCCTACTACTTCATTGTTCAGCATTATATATATATATATATATATATATATATATATATATAGAGAGAGAGAGAGATAGAGAGAGAGAGAGAGAGAGAGAGAGAGAGAGAGAGAGAGAGAGATGAAATTTTAAAAAGCTATGCTAAAGGAAACAGACTGTTCTGCAGATGACCGCAGCAAGATCGTGAATAACCCAGTTTTAGAAAGGAACTAGTTATAATCGGTGAGTCCAGGATTTCGTTTCGTGAACTAAAACGGTTCGTTTACGGAAGAGAGGACTCCACACACACACACACAAACACACGCGCGCGCGCGCACACACACACACACACACACACACACACACACACACACACACGGCGCAGTGTGGTTGTCCCTACATGGATATACTCACATGCAGCAGAAGTCGCTGTAGAGAACTGAATGCGGTAAGGTGATCTGTCAGATGATACAAACATCTGCCACGGGACAGGCTCTAAGGCTGTGTGAAGAAGAAGAGGAGGAGGAGGAGGAGGACAAGGAGAAGAAGAAGAAGAAGAAAACTGATCGATTGAATCTTTAATGGGTAAAGAATTAGGCACATGAAAGGCCTTTTTACAATTCTGCCCACTGATAAACAAATAGTGGCAGGTTAACAGAAATTAAATATTGCAACATGAAACAATAACCGATCAGTAATAATTCGATAACACAACTAACAACGTATTCTTACACACACACAGAGAGAGAGAGAGAGAGAGAGAGAGAGAGAGAGAGAGAGAGAGAGAGAGAGAGGAGAGAGAGAGAGAGACGCACGCACGCACGCACGCAGAGGCATATTTGAAGACGTGTATGCGTGCGTGTTCACACAAATAGACACACACAAACAACATACACAAGCACGCGCGCGCGCGCGCGCTCAACTTGCGCACGTACATACTCACCACACACCCACACGCGTGTAAACACGCGCACACATAAACACACAAGCGTGCGCACGCACACACTTACACACACACACACACACACACACACACACACACACACACACATGCGCTCGCACACACACTCTCTTCAAAACTCAGATTTATAATAAATGAAGCATACACAGGCACTGTAACGTAGGTGGCCTACATTTCACACATCAGCACAGGCGTGTGAAATTACCTGAGCGAATAATCTAGTACATGGAGTGTTATTTCCAGAAACCATACATATACACATCATCAGTCATTTGGTCACTGATCACTTTTCACACTTCTTTGTTCATAGGCAGAAGTTTTTGTGAGAGTTCAGTTTGTAGTCTCTGTTTTTTTTTTGTTTTTTTTTTTTTTTTTTTTTGTTTTGTTTTGCCTTGCACGAGGTGCACGAGGTCAGCTGTTTATGTCGAGGAGGAATGTTTGAATTTTAGTTTTGAAATCTAACAATGACGGAATCTGACAATATTATGCAGGAAGATTGTTCTATTCTTTACTGCAATTGAAATTGATTAAATTAAAATTAAAAGACAAACTCATTTTAGATAACTCTGTGTTAGGTTTAGGAACAATAGCTCTAGCAGACTGATGTAGGTGCTGGAAACAAAACATTGAACTTAAGATATTGTGGGCAGGCCTTGTAGAAAACTTTATGAATTAGGATTGATATATGTATTAAATCCAAGATGTGCATGAAGGGGCAGGATTTCATGCTGTTTACGTGTAATGTGCTCAGATGTAGGCCCACCTGCAGATCTGACGTCGTTTATCAGCTTAATGGCACGTTTCTGTAAGGAACAAAGTGGTTTTAGGCTAGAAGAAGCATCAATTTCCCCAGATAACAGAGCAGTAGCCAAGGCGACCCCTGAATAAAAGCAAAGTAAAACACCCGTCTTGAATGGGTATCAAGAAAGTGTGTTCAATCTGTGACAACCGGAACACGCTGGAATAAACTGTCTTATAAAGGCTACGAACATGTTCCTGCCACGATAGATTTTGGATCAATGATGACTCCAAGCAATTTGTGCTTAGCCGCTTGTTTGATAACAGTATCTTTATAGTTTATTTGTGGTGTGTGGTTTCTTGCATGTTCAATCTTTTCTGAAAATTAACAGCAGATAAATTAATATGGATGGACAATCATTTATATCAGTGTACAACAGATTTCAAACAATCATGATTCATTATCATCAATCAGTGTACAACAGATGTATTCAAACTGATACTGCATATGAATGATAAAGGTTTTGTTAATGATATAACTAGCATACAGTGTGGCCTAGTATCATCAGCAAATAAATCACATACTGCATGTTGAAGGATAAAGGTAGGTCACTTGATAGACATGAGTACGATTTTGTGAATGTGATTTGACGAATAATGCACAGGTTTCGTCAATTCAGGGGGAAATTTTAAGATAGATTTCTGGGCTGATGCTATCGAGACCACATGAATTTTTTTTTTTTTTTTTTTTTTTTTTTTTGATGGTTTAAAAATTCACTTCATGAACACACTTAAAAGGAATAGATAGTTGTGTTTTTACATCTTTATTTCGACAAAAGTTTGCAATAATGTCAAATTTAGAAGACGTAGATTTGTTGTTTTTCATGATCAGTTTATTTCATAAATTAACAAAATGATCTATTAATGTATCAGTTGGAATGAGACTTTTTTTTTTTGAAGTGCATGGTTTAGTGAGCTGATGAATTGCAGTCCAGACAGAAGCTGCATAAGTTTTGTTTTGAACTAAATTTCGACAGAAAATGCGTTTAGATTTTCTGATCAAAATACTTACCTGCATTGTGTTTCTTTTTATATTCTTCAAACCAAACCACTTTTCTTTAAATTGTCTCTTTCATCCACATTTGAAGAATATCTTTCATAAGCCACCCAGGAAGAATTTTCAGTTTAACGCGTTTCTTAGTCAACTAAATACGTTTATCAACAACTCTTTAAGAAGGTTTAAATCCCAAAGGAAAGGCCATTTTCTGGATCAGTAAAACTACAGATGTTTTCGAAGAGTGCGGAATGAAGATCTGACTGAAAATGCACGCAGATAAAATTTCTTGAATGACCAAACCGTTGCTAGAACATGAGATGCCCTGGGTATTCTAAAGCCGTTTTTTTTGCCCCATGAAGTACGGACAGCATAGTGGTCACACGCACCAACAGGGGGCACGCAAATGTCTTGTAGTGATGTAATATTGGATGAATAGATGTGATCAATCAAAGTGCTAGATTTAGATGTAACTCTGGTGGGAAGATTAACACACTGACAGAGATTGTTGGAAGTGAGAATATTGTGCCACTCTGTGTGTGTGTGTGTGTGTGTGTGTGTGTGTGTGTGTGTGTGTGTGTGTGTGTGTGTGTGTGCGTGACCGCGCGCGCGCGCGCGCGCGCGTGTGTTTATGTGTGTGACTGGAACTGGAATGGGTTAATATCAAAATCTCCTAATAAAAGTGTGTTTTTGTATTTTTTTAAGCAGATTGTATAGAAGAAGAAGAAGAAGAAGAAACTGAATACTCATAGAAGAAGACGAATGTGTGTGTTAAGGAGGGGGGGAGGGTGGGAAGGGCAGTGGAGTGGAGGGGGGGGAGGGGGGGGGGGGGATATTATTCTGGAGTGTAGATTTCAGAGAATCTGAGACGGTTGTGAGGGAGACTTCGGCTTCTCTTTCATCTTCCTTCAACATTCTCTCTCTCTCTCTCTGCCTCTATGCGTCTGTCTCTGTCTCTCTCTGTCTGCCTCTCTGTCTCTGTCTTCTCTCTCTCTCTGCCTCTCTGTCTCTGTGTGTGTGTCTCTCTTTGCCTGTCTCTGTCTCTCTCTCTCTCTCTCTCTCTGCCTGTGTCTGTCTCTCTGCCTTTCAGTCTCTGTCTGTCTCTTTGTCTCTCTCTCTCTCAGCCTCTCTCTCTTTTCTCTGTCCCTCTCTCTGCCTCTCTCTCTGCCTCTCTGTCTCTGCTCTCTCTCTCTCTCTCTGCCTCTCTCTTTCTCTCTCTGTCTCTCTCTCTGCCTCGCTGTCTCTGTCTTTTCTGTCTCTGTCTCTACCTACCTATCTCTCTGTCTCCCTCTCTCTCTGGCTCTATGTCTCTCCGTCTCTGTCTCTCTCTTTTGTTTCTCTCTCTCTCTCCCTCCTCTCTCTCTCTTGTCTCGGTCTTTGTCTCTCTCTGTCTCTGTCAAACATTAACATACCGTGTGTCTTGTTTGTGTGTGTGTGTGTGTGTGTGTGTGTGTGTGTGTGTGTGTGTGTGTGTGTTTAATAGAGAGAGGAGGGAGATATTGGGGACAAAACAGACAGGCAGACAGACAGACAGGCGGATGGACGGACAGACAGACCAACAAATCGACAGACTGAAGGACACACACGCGTTCTCTATCTCACACACACACACACACACACACACACACACACACACACACACACCCACACACACACACACACACTTTCACATGGGGTGAAACGGAGAGAGAGAGAGAGAGAGAGAGAGAAGGGGGGAGGGATACACAGAAAGACAGAGACAAAGAAACATAAGGAGAGACGGAGACAGACAGACAGACAGACAGACGCACGGACAGACTGACAGGCACAGAGGTACAGGGAGACAGAGAGACAGAGAGAGAAGTGGGAGGGGAGAGAGAGAGAGAGAGAGAGAGAGAGAGAGAGAGAGAGAGAGAGAGAGAGAGACACACACACACACACACAGAGACAGACAGACACACGATGAATATGCCGCGGTAACGACGGACACACAGACAGACAGACAGACACACGATGAATATGCCGCGGTAACGACGTAGTCAACGTAAAACATGGGGTGTGACAAGACATTAAAGAAAGCACTGAACTGAACTGAACTGAACTGAACTGTCAAACATGAGGCTGCCAGTGTCCAGCTGTTGCTTTCAGATCCAAAGAGACAAGAGCTCCACACATCCATAACAACCCCAACCAAGTGTGAGGAATACACACAGCCAACTGGTAGATTATGACCATCAGTTCTCACTACATAGCCTGCGAAAGCGACCTATTCTTTAGCCACCTGTAGCGGCACTGGCCACACTCCACAGTTAGGATTTTTGCGCGGAGTCACTTTACAATCCCCCTAAGCGTTTTGAAGCGCTGCGCATAAACTGAGCCATAGACTTGACAACAGATCAATTGAACAGCGCCCCCCCCCCCCCCCCCCCCCACCACCACCACCCACCCACCCAATCACTTCATTTGTTTTTAGGGAATTCTACCGATGACATCATGAACAATCTAGCCATACAGGAGCTACCCCTCACTGACCGTTACATATCAGTCCTTCGCACTCACCCGAGACCCAGTCTTGACCCTTTGACTGCGGTGTCCCCAAACAGCCCCGCTCCTTTCATTGGAATCTGTCTGTCTGGAACCACGTGGCACACATGTGCCTTGATGGACATACAAAAGCAAGGAAGGAGAATCAAATTTCAAGCACAAGAAAAATCTTCAAAACGATCTCCTTGTGTTTGCTGTCGTTAAATGCTTAACTTCTCAAAAAAAAAAAAAAAAAAAAAAAAAAAAAAAAAAAAAAAACCGCTTTGGGCGCATTAGTTCTTGGTGTACAGACACTTTCGCCTCTTGTACCATCGCCGCTGACTATCAGACTGTCTTCTGTCTGTCTGTCTCCCCGTCTCTATCAGACTGTCTTTTGTTTTTGTCTGTCTGTCTCTTTGTCTCTATAATTCTGTCTTTTGTCTGTCTGTCTGTATCTCCATCTCTATCAGACTGTCTGTTTGTCTGTCTGTCTGTCTCTCCGTCTCTATCAGACTGTCTTTTGTCTGTCTGTCTGTCTCTCCGTCTCTATCAGACTGTCTTTTGTCTGTCTGTCTGTCTGTCTCTCTGTCTCTATCAGACTGTCTTTTGTCTGTCTGTCCGTCTGTCTGTCTCTCCGTCTCTATCAGACTGTCTTTTGTCTGTCTGTCTGTCTGTCTGTCTCTCCGTCTCTATCAGACTGTCTTTTGTCTGTCTGTCTGTCTGTCTCTCTCCGTCTCTATCAGACTGTCTTTTGTCTGTCTGTCTCTCCGTCTCTATCAGACTGTCTTTTGTCTGTCTGTCTGTCTGTCTCTCCGTCTCTATCAGACTGTCTTTTGTCTGTCTGTCTGTCTGTCTCTCCGTCTCTATCAGACTGTCTTTTGTCTGTCTGTCTGTCTATCTCTCCGTCTCTATCAGACTGTCTTTTGTCTGTCTGTCTGTCTCTTTGTGGACTTTTGCCGCCGGCATCTTTGCCATGCAGAAGGGGGCAGTTTCCACTATGACCGCATATCTTTGGAAGAGGAAGTTTGCAGTGACCTATCACGCGGGTTTGGGGTGGTAAGAGGAAGTTTGCAGTGACCTATCACGCGGGTTGGGGGTGGTAAGAGGAAGTTTGCAGTGACCTGTCACGCGGTTGGGGGTGGTAAGAGGAAGTTTGCAGTGACCTATCACGCGGGTTGGGGGGTGGTAAGAGGAAGTTTGCAGTGACCTATCACGCGGGTTGGGGGTGGGAAGAGGAAGTTTGCAGTGATCTATCACGCGGGTTGGGGGTGGGAAGAGGAAGTTTGAAGTTTGCAGTGACCTATCACGCGGGTTTGGGGGTGGGAAGAGGAGAAGTTTGCAGTGATCTATCACGCGGGTTGGGGGTGGGAAGAGGAAGTTTGCAGTGACCTATCACGCGGGTTGGGGGTGGAAGAGGAAGTTTGCAATGACCTATCACGCGGGTTGGGGGTGGTAAGAGGAAGTTTGCAGTGATCTATCACGCGGGTTGGGGGTGGTAAGAGGAAGTTTGCAGTGACCTGTCACGCGGGTTGGGGGTGGGAAGAGGAAGTTTGCAGTGACCTATCACGCGGGTTGGGGGTGGTAAGAGGAAGTTTGCAGTGACCTATCACGCGGGTTGGGGGTGGTAAGAGGAAGTTTTGCAGTGACCTGTCACGCGGGTTGGGGGTGGGAAGAGGAAGTTTGCAGTGACCTATCACGCGCGGTTGGGGGTGGTAAGAGGAAGTTTTTGCAGTGACCTATCACGCGGGTTGGGGGTGGGAAAGAGGAAGTTTGCAGTGACCTATCACGCGGGTTGGGGGTTGGGAAGAGGAAGTTTGCAGTGACCTGTCACGCGGGTTGGGGGTGGGAAGAGGAAGTTTGCAGTGACCTGTCACGCGGGGTTGGGGGTGGTGTCAGCGTCATGAATTTTCCGGTGTGCTGAGTGACGTCTGCGTCCACAAGCAAAAAGAGGGTAAACTCCTGATTTTATGTAACCGCCCTCGCGCCGGGGCTAGACAGCGTAGAGGCGCGTGCCCCGGTTGGTGGGCTGGGAGCCCTCAAGCTTTGCGCTTGGAGGAGTGCTCTGGGTGATACAGAAGAAGGGACCGCGAACCAACATAGCCGAAGAGAAGGAAAACTCGGGAGTCCAAACCCGCGCTGTCTGGTGTACGTTAACCCCCCGTACTAACAGGGTCACCAGACAACCATGAGCTGCTCTGAACTCGGAGTGTGTCGGCTGAGGTCAGCGAGCAGACCTCCTGCAGAGTCACAAACCACAGGAGAAGACCAGGCACTACGCATCTCACACAAGAT
>JADBJO010008607.1:52500-55000 GCA_016801955.1 Conus betulinus
ATTTCTAAAAATCGTTGTGATTGTCTCTCTCTCTCTCTCTCTCTCTCTCTCTCTCTCTCTCTCTCTCTCGTCTCTCTCTCTCTCTCTCTCTCTCTCTCTCTCTCTCTCTCTCTCTCTCTCTCTCTCTCTCTCTCGTTCAACGCCATCTCTGGCCGTCAGAAGCTAACTCTGTCTCGTCTTCACCTTATCTGTCTCTCTGGAGTCGTGTAATAGTGTCCTCTCTTTCCCACGTCTAGTTTATACAGAAATGACCACGAAGAGTCTCCCCTCGGCTATCTCCATCTCCACATTGGGCCTCTCTCAAAAACCATGTTCACCTCCACAGTGAATCTCTCTAAAATTACGTTCTTCCACACTGTAACACTCGCACGAGTTTTTCTTTAAAAGCCTAAAAAAAAAATTTCCTATCGTCCACGGATTTCGAAAATTCAGAGCAACTTCTAAAGTTATTTTCACACGATAATTATATCCTCCTGGAAGCTACAGTAACTTCTAAAGTCGTTTCCACACCATAATTACCTCTAGAGAGCTACCAACATTCGTCCGCAGCGCATTCCGACCAGCCTGACAACAGCGTCAGCTCCACCCCTTCAAGCACTACTATGCTGAACAAATAAAAGACTCCCCTCTTTCAAGTGGATCGTCCTCAGGCTACGGACTGTCCCACCTACGTTGATCAGTTTTCAACTGACTTAACCTGGGGGACCATTCTTGCTGCTCACGAGGTCCGAGTGGATGATTTGTCTCCCTTGGCTGTCAAAGGTTTTGTAACTCGGGAATTCTCCCGCTTTTCGCTGAGTTCTTTCCCCTGTCAATAGTTGCCTGTCAGCTTCGCTCTCCATCACCCAGCCTGAAGATCTGTTCTGATTGGGGACCTGCTGGAAACCTTCTCTGCTGATTTGGAAGTTATCTCATTGTCCCTTTACGCTGTAAATTTTATTATCGTTCACTGCTCTCAAAACCTTCTGTTTGGAGATTTTGCTGCTTGATACTTCCAACATTATGATTATTGTTATCGTCGTTGAAAGGGTTACCACCATTATTATATCATCTAGTCGTCTTCTTCTTCTTCTTCTTCTTCTTCCTCCTCCTTTATATTATTGTTGCTGTTATTGTCATCGTCATTATTATCATTAGTTTATTATTATTATTGTTATGACCATTTTAATTATTGTCATTAATTACTATTGTTATTATTATTATTATTATTATGTTGTTGTTGTTGTTGTTATCATTGTCTCGGTTTTGTGCTACTTTCGCAAATATGTGCAATGTGTGCGCATACCCAAAAGTGCCATGGAAAGACACAAAGGAAAGGTCTGTTTCTGTGTGCTTTTGTTGTGTTGTTGTTGTTGTTGTTGTTGATATCATTTGCACTTCACATATTACACCTTTACGATTTCGTTCGAAATACGCCACACATTCATTGTTTTCATACAGAGAATTCATGGACGGAAAAGCAGTTTTTGTTGCTTATCCAGCGTGCCTTCTGGACAATATGGATTTCAGTGGGGGAAAAGAGAAAGACAAGACAGGACAAGACAAGACAGACAGACAGACAGACAGACACAGAAAGAGCACTTTCCGCTCACTTCTCGCATTTCTGCGCAGTTAGGAGCTGGCATCGCGCCCAAGCCAACAAGGCATTCATCTTGATGCCACCTTCTTCATCATCATGTCGGTTCTTATATCACGCTGAAGCCTTGAAAGACAGATTTGTATTGACAGTAGGAAGTCACACACACACACACACACACACACAGAGAGACACAGACACACACACACACACACACACACAGAGAGAGAGAGAGAGAGAAATGTTCAATGGAACAAATATTCAAATCCCCTGTTAGCAGCCATCCTTGGATGTATGTCCACAAGTAATGCTAAGGAAATATCTGATTTACTGAGCAAACTCTGCGCCACACCCAGCAACGATGTTTGTCACCTCGTCATGTAAAGAGACAAGACACACAGAAAACTGTAATAACACTACTGACAATCATGGGGGAAGACGTAGAGCCACCCTAGCTCCTTCTCAGCTGGTCTCTAGAGTGTTTGCGACAAACACAATGTACTGTTCATACACAGAAATGCATACATTTTCACTGGGGTCATCTCTTCTCCAGCTACTGACTTCCAGGCTGGCTCCGGGGCTTTTCGCGCGCGCACGCACACACGCACACACACACACACACACACACACACACACATTTATTATCGTCATTCCACAGGACATAAGGGACAAACACATTTTCAAGACAAAACACGACGCGTTTCGACCTCTGTGGTCTTCTTCAGGCAAGATAAACACAAGGGACAAACAAATTTACAAGACAAAACACGACGCGTTTCGACCTCTGTGGTCTTCTTCAGGGCAAGATAAACACAAGAGACAAACAAATTTACAAGACAAAACACGACGCGTTTCGACCTCTGTGGTCTTCTTCAGGCAAGATAAAACACAACAGACAAACAAATTTACAAGACAAACCACGAC
>JADBJO010008607.1:71599-74099 GCA_016801955.1 Conus betulinus
CGGGGGGAGGAGATAAACAAACGTTTATTTCTCGTTCACACAATATTGCAGCAACAGTGAATGAAATGTGAGTACAGCAAGCCAACGTTCATAAACTTACTTTCTGATTGATTGATTTTTTTTTTTTTCCGGTTCAGAATCCGCTTAATCTTTAATACAAAAGTTAAATGTTGACAAAGGGGATTGTGGACGCCACGAATTCGATTCAGACTCTAGGTCGCTGTGAACTATGTCTCAGTCAGTTTACGAATAGACCTGTTCCGGTTGGGGAAAAAAACAGGGAAAGATAACGCCTGTCTTTCCATTGCAAATAGAGTTACCTGTTCTCAGATGATGGGTCAAGCCAATACAGTCCAATATTTGATTTGAAACGCATGCCATGATTACAATCGAGATGTTGACCGGATGTGTTGTTTTGTTGTTGCTGTTGCTGTTGTTGTTGTTGTTGTCGTCGTCGTCGTCGTCGTCGTCGTCGTACCCTGGCTAAAAGACTCCAGGGATCATCCAAAACAGCCGAAGTACTTGAACACTATGGTGCAAATGCATCAGCTGGGGATGAGAACATTATGTGTGTGACCGTTTTTTTTTTATTACCCCGCCACATGGGCAGCCACACTCCGACTTCGGGGTATTTTGGAGACTGGTAATGCTTATGCTAGAAGCTTGTCACAACTGGAGACAATCCCCGCACAACTATGCAGAGCATAACAACATTTTGATGTAGCCTTGGTGTTCTAGCCTATATTAATGACCTGACACAGCCTCAAACCAAGGCAGGACCGGATGCGTTTTAGACTTCCGGTTTCACACCCAAGTTCGGTATCATTTTCTTTCTCTGCTTGCACTGTTCAGCTGACTGATGGTGAGGAATCGCTTCTCTCTCTCTCTCTCTCTCTCTCTCTCTCTCTCCGTTTGTGTGTGTGTGTGTGTGTGTGTGTGTGTGTGTGTGTGTGTGTGTGTGTGTGTGCGTGCGCGCGCGGCGCGTGTGTGTGTGTGTGTGAAGAGAGAGAGGGAGAGAGAAAGTGAGAGAGACAGTGTGTGTGTGTGTGTGTGTGTGTGTGTGTGTTGTGTGTGTAAAATATGACTTTATAAACATTCTCTCTCTCTCTCTCTCTCTCTCTCTCTCTCTCTCTCTCTCCTCTCTCTCTCTCTCTCTCTCTCCACAAGCGGCAGGCAGTTGTCTCATGAAAAACAGCGGGGGTCACTCTCGCTGAGCGCAAGCTCTAACACACATCACCTCCCTTGCAGGTTTCTGAACATGGTCTATTACATAAAATTTTTGCGCAGCACATCAACTGTGCTGGAACATAGATTACATGTAACTTATAGACATAATTACGTGTACTTAGCAAAGCACCCCATTGTCATAAATCATGTTCCTGAGAGAGAGAGAGAGAGAGAGAGAGAGAGAGAGAAGGGTTGACTTGTATGACATTTAATGAGGATGAGATTAAACGGACGAAAGAATTCCTTTATACGGGGAGGTGTGTGTGGGGGAGGTGGCGTGGGGGGGGATGGGAGACGGGGGTGGGGGGGGTGGGAAGGAGGGGCTGGGATATATTATAAATACTTTTTTGTCTGAAGTTTTAGGCTTCTAGGTGATCTTTGTCAGGCTAGACCAAGTTAATAAAAAATAACTAGATCAGCAAAGAAAGGGAACCAGCCCATGATCATACAGTTACAACGCGTTTCAACTTAAGAGAACACCCACAAACAAGACGGACAGAAGTGATGATCAAAATGATGGAAGAGAAAGAACACAGTCGTGCCAGGGTAGCGTCCCTTTGTATCTGGGTGGCGAATGTGACAAGAATGATCTGTCTTGGTAAGATAAATTTTCACATTGGGAGGGGCTGGTGGTGGGTGGCAATAGTGCTGGTTAGGGCGGGATTGTGGAATGATGCTCCTTCTCCTCCTCCTCCTCCTCCTCCTCTTTCTCTTCTCCTTTTCTTTTTCTTCTTCTTGATCCTCCTCCTTCTCTTCCTTCTCCTCCTCCTAGAGATGTCAGTACTCCCTCTCTTTCTCTCTCTCTCTCTCTCACACACACACACACACACACACACACACACACACACACACACACACACACACACACACACACACACACACACACTGCGTTTGTGTGTGTGCGTGCGTGAGTGTGTGTGTGTGGGTGTGGGTGTGGGTGTGCGTGTGGGTGTCTGTTTTTCTATGTCTGTCTGACGGTCGGTCCGCCTGTCTCTCTCTGTATTTCTCTGTCTCTGTCTGTCTGTCTCTGTCTCTGTCTCTCTCTGTCTCTCTCTCTCTCTCTCTCTCTCTCTCTCTACGCTCTCCCTCTCCCTCTACCTCCTTCGCTCCCCTCCCTCTGTCTTTCTCTCTCTCTCTCTCCTCTGTCTGTCTCCTCTCTCTCTCTCTCTCTCTCTCTCTCTCTCTCTCTCTCTCTCTCTCTCTCTCTCTCCCCTCCATAGACAAGCAAACAGACCAGCCTGCAAAGACGAACAGACAGAGATGAAGAGAGAGA
>JADBJO010008607.1:81599-84099 GCA_016801955.1 Conus betulinus
CTTAACCGAAACTGACAGGGATCCTTGGAAAACTTTGTCGGTACATATGCGCTCTTAGAGTGGATAATTTACAACAACATAAAACAAAATGAAGTTCGTCCTCTTTCCATTTTTGCATAATGGACAAGTCAAATCTATCCCAGTATATTTACTGTAACGATAGCGGTGTTCTGCTATGTCTGAAATTCCCAGTCTAAATTTGGTCATTGTCAACTTCAAGTGTTTAGCTAAATCCATTCGTAGATAAAGTTTGACATCGTGTACCGAACAAAATGTCCGATACATGGTAAATCTATCACTATTTTTTACATGAAAGTCCCATTCCTGCCACCTGCATGCAATCAATCTGTCTTTAAATTCACATGGAAATGATCTATCATTTTGCACGCCTTGGTTTATCCAAACATAGCCATATCCAAATTGATACAATTTGCAACGGACATTTGAAGCCCAGTTTCTTTTGTCTCTTGCATCTGGGTCGTATAACATCATATAGGCTTTCCGAGGTAATCTGTGATCATTCATTTTTGTTAATTTCAACCAGTATCGGATACAGCTTAACACAGAATTCAAAGAGATAGGATATCTATTGGTCTCCCCATAGACAAAGTCATTGGTGGTTCGCATTTCCACTCCTAAAAATTTCTTTAATGCGAGAGGTGCACTTTTCACAATGGCGGGCTGCATCATCTAGTCCCCAAAGTTCTGCGCCGTATAGAGCAATGGGTTGAACCTGTGAATCAAATAATTTCAACAATAAATCTAAACTAGTATTCTTCAAAATATACAGTTTTCTCATAATGCAGAGCAGAGCTTTCTTTGCTTTACTTACCAGGTCATTGCAAGCCAATGTGAAACTGAGTTTTGTTGAAAACAGTATACCTTAGTATTTATAAGCATTTACGACAGCCACAACAGCATTATTATATGTCCAATTTTCTCTTGCTGCTAAGTAGCCACCTTTTCTAAACACAGTTATATTGCTTTTGCTTAAATTCACTTTCAAATCAAGAGAAAAAGCTGCGCGTTGCAGACTGTTTAACTGTGTCTGCAAAACCAATAACTGTTTCTGATAATAGTACAACATCATCTGCTAATAACAAAATAAAGAGCTCAAAATAATCAGTTGTAAACATTGCACCATGCCTTCCATTTTGCATTATTCTATGGCAAGTTCATTAATAAACAAAGAAAATAAAACAGGACTGCACACGTCACCTTGCTTAACACCATAGGTGCACATAATGAAATCAGTTAGTTTATGTCCACACCGTATCTTAACTTTAACATTTTTATACATACTTTTGATGCAATTGTATAAAATACCATTTATACCATTTTAAACTGAAATTGACCAAAGAATTTTCCTATTAATGGAATCAAAAGCCTTCTCAAAATCTATGAATGCAACATATAATTTTCTGTTGAAAGAGAAATTTTCTGTTTTGTATGATAGCTAACAAAGTAAACATATGATCAATAGTTGAATAGTTCTTTTTGAATCCTGCTTCATATTCTCTCCAGTAATATTATTTTCCTCAGCCCACTCTTGTAAACGATGATTAATAACTGTACTTTAAATTTTGCTGCTAATATTGCATAATGAAATGCCCCTGTAATTGTTAGGGTTGTTGACATCTCCTTTTTTGTACAAGGGAAGCACAATACTTTCTGTCCAGCTGTCGGGAAATATACCTTTCTGAAACAAAGCATTAAAATATGTGACAAAGAAATCTGCAACACAGTCACCTGCATTTTTTAACAACTCTCCAGTTATTCCATCCGGCCCAGCAGCTTTTCTAATCTTTATCTTTCTAACTGCTAAAATAACTTCTTCGTTTGATATTGGTCGGTTGAAATAAGCATCATTACCATCAGCATTCAATTCGTCCTCGTCTGATTCACTTTATTTTTCGAGTAAAGTTTTGAAGTGTTCAAACGAGTTGTCCAAAGTGATATCATTGCTAACATGTTTCCGTTTACATGAAAGTTTATTCACATGTTTCCCAAAATTGCTTTTGATTATTCACCGAAGATAATTCATCTACAAACGATTTGTGGAAATCCTTCTCTTTGCGCTTTAACAAATGATTATACTCTCTACGTGCAATACAAAAAGCATTTCCGTCTTCAGAATATCCAGTTCGACGGGTTATTCTGTAAAGCTTTCTTAAATTTTTCTTTGCTGCCTTACATTCTTGATCACACCAGTCATCTAATATATCATTATCACCAATTCTGATCTGCCTATTCATGCATTCAGCACTTCGTTTAATGCAATCGTTAAATATAGACAAAGCCTCGTCAATATCATGATCAATTAAACTTACAGCTAACTCTAACATTCTACGAGATTCCTCAGACTGCATTGAGTCAATAAACACCGGTGATGCAGTATTGTTCCAGACTATCCTATTGAATGTTTGTTTCTCTTCTTGAGATTTCATACTGTCATGCTGTCCCGAAAAAGTTAAATGTAATTCAAGTGGCATATGATCTG
>JADBJO010008607.1:89099-93849 GCA_016801955.1 Conus betulinus
AAAAACGTGAAACGAGGAGGACAAAAATAGGAACAGGTGAGATCGAGCAGGACTCAAGAAGCAGCAGCTAGGAACGAGCCGCAGACTAAAGGCAAAGAGGTACGGAACGAACATGGACGTGCCGGTTCACTGATGCTGACATATATCGCATTTTTGTAGGGTGAACCGTGAAAAGGTGTGCACGTGCGAGACGGGATCAGACAGACAGACAGACAGATGAGAGAAGGGAGCGTAGTAGCGTCAAAATGGTAATTTTCCCCAGAAAACGTTTAATTTGTGTGTGTGTGTGTGTGTGTGTGTGTGTGTGTGTGTGTGTGTGCATACATGCATACATCTATCTATCTATCTATCTATCTATCTATCTATCTATATATATATATATATATGTGTGTGTGTGTGTGTGTGTGTGTGTGTGTGTGTGTGTGTGTGTGAGGGAGGTGTGTGTGTGTGTGTGTGTGTGTGTGTGTGTGTGTGTAAACCGCTAGTTATCCTAAGGAAGAAAGTGATTTTTACCTGGGAAGTTTTCCTTTCCCTGTGGAAACAAATGGCAGGGAAAATTAACCGTTATACAGAACAAATTAGTGGAGGGTGGAGTGAGGTGGGGGGAGAGAGTGCAGGCTGACGGTTCTTCCGTTTCTATGACAATGATATACCAGAGATTATAAAGAATAGCTCAGTGGGTAGAGCGCCGGACTCGTAATCTTGGTGATCCTGGGGTTGCGGGTTCGAACCTCTACCGGGCGTTTCGGTACAGGAGGATTTTTTTCCCTCGGAGTTTAACATTGGATCTGACTCCATTTCCCATACAGTCCTTCGAATGAGACTATAAACCGAGGTTCCGTGTGTGAACGCACGCATTACATCTTGCACACACGTAAAATCCATCACCAACTTTCGGAAGAGTAGGCCAGTTTGGCCATTGGTAGGGATGACACTTTACACATAGCATGCACCCTGCGTGAGACAATGGAAAGAATGAAGGAAGTAATGAAATTGAGTGAACGATATATTGGAACGATACTTGACTGGATGACACGGGAAACGACTGAATGAATGAAGCGCCAGCTGGCAGCTCTCTTCAGTCGGCACTACCCAGGTAGGCGGCCCGTTGTGTAAACGAGTGTTGATTGTAAAGCGCTTACAGCTTGGTCTCTAGCCGAGAATAGGCGCTATATAAGTATTCATTATTATTAGTATTATTAAATGTTAAACCCCTTCAATGACAGCACGTGACAGCCATCCAATTCTTTCTCTCTAACAAAGAAAAAAATCATTTCTTTGCAGGGTGAACCGTGAAAACGAGTGCACGTGCGAGACGAAAGTGAGACCGACCGTCAGATGAGAGAAGGGAGCGGTGGTAGCATCAAAATGGTAATTTTCCCTGCCAGGGAAACGTTTAATTTTTTTTGTTTCTTTAATGAAAACTGCTGATTATCACAGGGAAAGAAATCTTTTTTCTTCTTTTCGTCTTTCTTTTCTCGCGCGAAAGCTGGTGATTTTCATGGGAAACATTTCTTTCCCTGCGGAAACAGCATATCATGGTGGGGAAAATAAACTATGATAACAGAAATAATCCGTTGTGTGTGTGTGTGTGTGTGTGTGGGGGGGGGGGGGGGGGGGGGGGGGGAGGGGAGGGGAGGAGTGCAGGCTACTAATTCCTGTTTTATAATAGTGTCATGTCAAAGATTATAAAAAAAAAAAAAAAAAAAGGTAAGGAGTGGCGCGCAGGGAGGAGGAGGAGGGGGGGTGGGGGTGCAGTGCGGGGGGGGGGGGGGGGGTATATGGGGAGTTCAGTCAGAATGGGGAGGGATGATGATGATGAAGAGGCCTCCACTGCGTGAATATTAACCCGTTTACTGACAGCATGTGATAGCCATCGAATTTATCTATTTATTTATATATATATATATTTTTTTTACCCCTTTTCAAAAACCCTTTTCTTCTACCAGTACGGAGTCGACTTTCGACCCTGGCAGACACTTATCAGTGGAACTCGGGCTTTAAATGTGTTCGCCCACCCATGGCATGTAACAGAGACCTTCCACATACAACTCTGTGTAGTCTTCTCACCATCACGTCAACGTAATCTTCACAGTCCGATAGGCTCCCAAAGAGAGAGAGAGAGAGAGAGAGAGAGAGAGAGAGAGAGAAACTGTTTTCGGTCGCTAACTGTCCTTTGAAAACCGCAGAGTTATCCCATGAAAAAACACTGTTTTCCTGGCGATAGTAAATTGTGTGTGTGTGTGTGTGTGTTTTTTTCTACAGACGTACAGCCAGGTTCTCTTCGTGGATTAAAGGGCCATTTTTGGCAGGAAAAAAAAAACGTTTCCACTGGATAAGACGCTGTTTTCAGGGGAAAGAAGGTGGGGAAGGGGGGGGGGGGGAGAAGGATCTGTGTTAAGAAGCAGAAATGGAAAGGTTTGAGGTAGGAGGGAAGAGGAGGACAGGGGGAAGGGGGGAGGCGGAGAGGTCAGGAAGTGAATATGATGCTGCGATGGTCTCTCTCAGCTGAAACCATACTACATATAATAATCAAGGGTGAGCATAGGCCATCGACAACACTCTGCCATTGCATTCGGTTCTGGGCTGCTCGCTGAATGTACGCGCGCTTGCGCGCGCGCGCGCGCGCGCGCACACACACACACACACACACACACACATATATATATATATATATATACATACATATATAAATTCTTAGCCGCTGACAATGCTTGGGTTATTGAACAGCAGAGCTGACCAATCAGACTGTTCCTTTTTTTTTTTCTCCCTTGCATCCTTAAATGGATCCTGAAGCATAGGCTCAAAGATTGTCTCCTTCATTTTATACTGTTTGCATAATGTTTTTAGTTTTTCAGCAACTTTTTACCTCTCCACACTTTCGTTTTATTTTATTCTAAAGCCTTTCGCTGGCTGCTTTGCGGGTGTGGGGGGGGGGGCTGTGTTGGATTCTCTTTTTAACCTTTGGTGGTGAGAACACCACAGAATTACGGACTGCGGTGTGTGTCTATTTTACGCCAAGAGCACAGACACTATCAGCCGTGTGATGAGTTCCGAGCCAGCGAACGAAAGGTCTAGGAGGGGGCGACACATGTTGATCTGCTGTCGAGAGGGATTGCGATGGTTACTTTCATGCAACTAGTGAAGGGTTTTCATTTTCATAATATACATATTCTTCATTTTTTTTTCTTAAATTTCAAATCTCTACCAAGTCATTACTATAATGATGGAATTATTCTTACCTGCACTTGTTTTCCCCCACTACGTAACTGGTCAGCTAGCTATATATATATATATATATATATATATATGTACACTCTGTGCCAGACTGGCTGTTTACAGGATAGGAAAGAGGGGGGAGGGCATCTAATTGCTCGCTTTTAATTATATTTTAAGAGAGATATACAGTACCTCTTAATGGTGAAAGAGCAGTAAGAGAGAGACAGATCACAGGTGCGGATCAGGGGAGAGGGTTGTGGTGGCGAAGGGTGAGCAGGTAATCAAAAACGCTTTTAGTTTTTATCTCCCCTTCCTTCCCCCTTCCCATCAGTTCCACGCATCCCTGTGCCCCCTCCTCCCCTCCTTAACACACAAACAAAAGGACGAGGTGGGATGGCTTATAGGAGGAGGAAGAAGAGCACGGAAAATCCGCAGAGAAAACACGTCATCAGCAGCACCACCACTGTCACCCCTATCTGCCTTTGTTCCTTCCTTCCCACCCTTTTCCTCCCTTTGGTTGCTCAGGATTTGCTGCTCGGCAACATTTTGGATGGTTGCTCAGGATTTGCTGCTCGGCAACATTCTGGGATGGTTGCTCAGGATTTGCTGCTCGGCAAACATTCTGATGGTTGCTCAGGATTTGCTGCTCGGCAACATTCTGGATGGTTGCTCAGGATTTGCTGCTCGGCAACATTCTGGATGGTTGCTCAGGATTTGCTGCTCGACAACATTCTGGATGGTTGCTCAGGATTTGCTGCTCGGCAACATTCTGGATGGTTGCTCAGGATTTGCTGCTCGACAACATTCTGGATGGTTTGCTCAGGATTTGCTGCTCGGCAACATTCTGGATGGTTGCTCAGGATTTGCTGCTCGGCAACATTCTGGATGGTTGCTCAGGATTTGCTGCAAAAGAGAGTAGATCACTCTGTACCCTCCACCCCCGCCCCCTTCTGGATGGTTGCTCAGGATTTGCTGCTCGGCAACATTCTGGATGGTTGCTCAGGATTTGCTGCTCGACAACATTTTGGATGGTTGCTCAGGATTTGCTGCTCGGCAACATTCTGGATGGTTGCTCAGGATTTGCTGCTCGGCAACATTCTGGATGGTTGCTCAGGATTTGCTGCAAAAGAGAGTAGATCACTCTGTACCCTCCACCCCCCGCCCCCTCTCACCCCACCCTAGTTCCTCAAGCTATTTTTAATGACTTTAGGGGTAGTGGGTTTCAGTAATTGTAAATGAGAATAAAGATGCGTTTGCTTGACAAAATCAATCTCTCTCTCTCTCTCTCTCTCTCTCTCTCTCTCTCTCTCTCAAATGTCAGCATTTACGCTGTCTGTTAAACATATCTCTCTCTCTCTCTCTCTCCTTAAACGAGAATACTTTAGCTTGTCTGACAGGCTCTCTCTGTCTGTCTCTCTCTCTCTCTCTCTCTCCCCCCCCAACCCCCCCCCCCCCCCCCCCCCCCATCCCCCGCCCGCAGCGGCAGTTAGCGGAGTTTCGCCGTGACACAAGGCAGATCACCAGTCGTTGA
>JADBJO010008608.1:16920-26920 GCA_016801955.1 Conus betulinus
TTTAAGACATGATATGTTTTTGGCTCGTTTGGGAAATCAACATCTGACCTTAAGCCATTTCATTTTCAACATTGTTTTCACTTAAAGAGCCTTTTAGCAAATATTTAGCGATGGCAAGCTGACGGCATTCATTTAAAGGAAGTACTCCTACTCTCTATATGTTGCTATTGTTGATGTATGGAAAGGAACCCCCAAGGCCAATCGAAAAGCTTTACAATCCACGCTTTGTAATTTATTTAACAGATATTTTGGAGCAGTGAAAAAAGCTTCTTGACCATACGTAAGCCTAGAGCGAACAAGACTTATCGCTAGATGTTTTAATACTCTGACATCTTGGCTCCAGTACTGCTTACTGATAACTTTCAAAAAAATTTAAAGTTTTTCTTGCTTTAGATAACAAGTATTCAATGTGATAATTCCAATTTAATTTAGAAGTAATATAAACCCCCCAAAAACTTTACCCTTTGTTTATATTCCAAAATATCAGACCCAATATGAGGGATGGTAGATTGGGTGGATCAGCACCATTGTTAAATAAAACCAGATGAGTTTTCTCAGTTGATAGAGTTAGTCCATTTTCAAGCAAGTAGTTATTTAATTTATCTAATTCCATTTGATAAAGCTTTTCTATAGTAATTTATCTCTCTTTTTGGTGACTTCTTTTTCATGGACACATTCATCCACATGCAAATATCATCTGCAATATTGTACTAAGTTGACATTTTTTGACAAGCATTGAGGTAGGTCATGAAGTAATATATTAAAAAGATGGGGCGCTATTACCGAGCCTTGTGGAATACCCATTGTAGGCATGCGTGTAGTCGAATAGGAATTTCCCACCTTTGTTTGCATGCTTCTTTTCATCAATAAGTCTTTTATGTAAAAGTAGATGTTCCCAGACAACCAATTTGTTTCAATTTATATAGTAATTTATGATGCCCAAACACGATCATATGCTTTATTTATATCAAAAAAGGTTGCTAGAATATTCTTTTCTGCGAGCAAACTGATGCTTTACCTGTGTAGTCAGTTTGACAAGATGATCAATGGTTGACCTACCCTTTCGGAAACCGGCTTGGTTTGGGGGGATCACTTTGTTTTTATTACAATAGAATATTAGTCTGTTTAAAAACTATCTTTTCCATAAGTTTGCCTACATGCGAAGTTAATGATATAGGTCTGTAATTATTCTTATTACTTTTCGTTTTTCCTTCTTTAGGAATCGGTATTATGATAGAATGTTTCCATATTTTAGGGTTTTGTCCCTGTTCCCAACACTTTTGAAATAAGTAAGTCGTGTAGCAACATTACCCAACTGTCTGGCAATTGTTTAAGTAAGATATTAGAAATAGCGTCCATGCCTACTGATGACTTTTTGTTTGTCAGGGAAAGTATAGCTTCTCTCAACTCACGTATAGTAATTGGAGCATTGACATAAAGATCATCTTTCCGCTGTGGATCTTTGATAGTCATCATTTCTTTCTTCATTTTCCCTGAAAAGTTTATGATTTTTTGGTAGTTTGCTTGCATTCATTATATCAGCAGCAAACATATCTACAAATGATTCTGCCTTTTCTGAATTGCTTGGTAAATCATTACCATCAAATTTGATTGGACAGTGTGGCAAATGAACACCGTTTTTCATTTCATTAAACTTTTCCACACCCTCTGTAAGTCTTTATGGGTATGTGTTTCATTGGTGCAGAAATTAGACCAATATTCCCGCTTGACTTTTGCAATCGTTCTATTACTCATGACATTTGCTTTCTTCATTGAAGCATGCGTTTTTGGTCCAGGATTTTGTAGATATAATTTATATTCTTCTGTTTTCTTGTCAACGGCCTTCTGGCATTCATCATTCCACCATACATTCCCTGCATGTTTATCTGATTTGCGAGCTGCATATTTAGGAATGGCATAATCAGCAGCATTTAGTACTGTTTCTGTAAATTTTGAGTAATAAATGTCTATGTCATCATCTTTAATGCAATCTATGTTTTGTGCACATAAAAAAGCTCTAAATGTTCTCCAGTCTGCAAAGTTATAATTGTATTTAGGGATGACATCTTCATCTCTTTCGCTAGATATTTGTTGATCATTGACAGTGGTAACAATGGGTATATGATCACTCCCCAAGCGTGTCGCAAAGTGGTTCCCATGTACAATTATAGGCCAAAGCAGGGGATATCAAAGATAGATCAATGGCAGTGGCTCTATGATTTGGATTGTCTGGAATTCTAGTCACTCTTCCATCATTTAAAAGGTAAAGATTTGAGTCTACTATGTTTTCTAAAAATCTGTGACTAGTGATAAAAGTGCAGTTTTTCTCCCAAAAAGGAGAGTGTGCATTAAAGTCTCCACAAATTAGCCACTTTTGTTTTGATTTTGTATTGTACGAATCGAATCCATTCCATGTTAGTTTCTGTTGGGCCTTTTGGTAAGTAGACAGAAACAACATTTATAAGTTGATCATTAAACTTTAGACTTGCAGCACATGAAAGAATATTAGGATCATTCTTAGGGGCTGGGGAATCGCACACTGTATACTGTATTTTTTCATTAATGTATATAGCTGTCTTAATATTTTCTGTTATATTTACTATCTCATGCACTGGTGGATAATAATAATTTACCAGTTTAGGTAGGCTGTTTTGGTTTACATTCAAAAACCTTACAATGTGTGTGTGTGTGTGTGTGTGTGTGTGTGTGTGTGTGTGTGTGTGTGTGTGTGTGTGTGTGTGTGTGTATGTGTGTGAATGTGTGTGTGTGCGCATGAGTGTGTGTGTGTGTGCGTGTGCTTGTGTGTGTAAGTGAGTGTGTGTGTTTGCGTGTGTGTGTGCGTGCGTGCGTGCGTGCGTGCGTGCGTGCGTGCGTGCGTGCGTGCGTGCGTGCGTGCGTGCGTGTGTGTGTGTGTGTGTGTGTGTGTGTGTGTGTGTGTGTGTATGCATGCGCTTGTGCTTACGAGTATGCGTGCGTGCGTGAGAGTGCGTGTGTGTGTGTGTGTGTGTGTGTGTGTGTGTGTGTGTGTGTGTGTGTGTGTGTGTGTGCCGGTGTGTGCGTACCCATTACAATACAAATTCACACAAAATTCACACAAAACAAAAACCTGACAGTCAAAAAAAAGCACTTCTGTCTCACCCCCATGTCAAGATAGGAAAATACTTACATCCAAACTGGAAAGTTGGGCAAATACTTACATGTGAAACTGAACACATGAAAGAAGGTACGTAATAACCTATAGTTCTGGCAAGCCAGATACAGTGCCTTGGATACTTTGTGTCGAAGGGAAAAAAAAAATCTATGACAAGTACTCAGTTCACGTTACACGCTATAGGAAGCAAAAGAGACTTTCAAAATTATATGCTGTTCAAGGGAAATGACTCCAGTCAAATGCTACTGGCCATTCTAAGCAATTTTCTGCTGTCTTACTCCATGTCGTTCAACAGTTTCCGTGGTTTTTTCAAGCGGCAAGCAGAGGCCGTGCCTATTCTTATGGTTGATTTCCTTTTCGTGCATATAATCCTTGTGCTCGACAAGCATTTCCCAAGTGAATCAATCAGCCTGGGCGAGAACACTCGTGCATAAAGAGCTGGTTATTCATTCGTCAAATGGCTAGCTTTGCATCGTTCTTTTTTAATCCTGTTTGGCCGTATGGGTCATCATACTCTGCGCCGTTTTTTGACGTGTCTAACTCCCACCTCATGCTCCCACCATAATCCCACCCCTCTCTCCTCCCCTCTGCCATTTGCAGTCAACGTACCCCTCCCTTCCCGAGCTCATTGCCTCCAATTAATCCCACCTTTTTTTTTTCTATACCGCAACTTTGACGAAGACAAGGACGGAAGAGGCGTTAGTGGAGGGTAATGATGAGCGTAGCTGAAGACGACCGTTCGTTTCTTGTGGTGAATACAAGCTAGAAGCGTCTCAGATCACAGGTTGATTTGCTGATTCTTTGTGTGCTGTCAGAGTGTGCACGCGAAAAGGCCATGAACTAAACCATCTCTTTCCCTCTCTCGGAAGGTGGAGCGTGTAGCAATGCAGCAAATGTAATCATTGTTTCATATTTTCGTTAGGACTGAAACTTTCCTTTTGTTCTGTGCGTCAATAATCCGAAACCGATGGAGCATTCGAATTACACACATTTGTTGATGGGCTTATAAGTTATAGTATTGAAATCATTTTCAAACAGGCTAATGGCACTTAAATGCACAGTTAACACATTACTTTTACATTCTGCTGCCTTCTAGGATGACAGAAACCTTGAAGCTTTCTTTACAGAAACATAATTAGTTGTGATATTTTATCATGTTTAATGCACGAATATGTGACAGCTGACGCATATTTTGTGGATTACCAAAATCATGTCATCAATGCAACACATGTAACGAAGTCGTAAATTGGGTGGTACTTCACCAAAACTTGTGAATCGATGACCCTTGTGGAGACTGCTGCATTATAATATTTATACCCTCTCTCTCTGTCTCTATCTCTCTGTCTGTCTGTCTGTCTGTCTGTCTGGTCTGTCTCTGTCTCTGTCTCTGTCTCTCTCTCTTCTCCCTCTCTCTCTCTCTCTCTCTCTCTCTCTCTCTCTCTCCTTCCCCTCCATGAAAAGCTGGTGTATGATGTTTCTCAGAGAGTGTACCTTCTCATATGGTGTATGATGTTTCAGAGAGGTGTACCTTCTCATATAAGTACTGGTAACAGCACCATCACAATCAAAATATTGATGATTCAGAGAGTTTTTATACACTTACCTGTCCGATTGAAAATCAGTATTATCTTGAATATCATGCAAGACGGCCAAAGCTAAACTGGGCTGCTGTATGCAACAAAACGTGTCACACACTGCTCTTAGAATTTAGGACGGGGGTGGGGGTTGGGGTGGGGGTGGGGGGTTCGCATGATAGATGAAAAACGTAAGAATTCCAGAAACTAGTTAAGAGGAACACAGTAGACAGTGCTTGGATAAGAAAAAAGGCATACCAGCCTGCACTGCCGTGCATGCTTTGTACCAATATGAGGAGAATTGTGAGAAGTAGAGCGCCTCTTAAATTCTTGTCTGTTACGTGCCTGTCGAAGCAACTTTTGCATCCCTGTTCTGTCCCTTTTTGTTTCCAGATGACAAATAACCTCCACCCATCCCCTCACTCCCTCTGCCCCCCTCCCCATCCCACTCTCCCTTTTTCACACATTAAAAAATATGATCAAGTTTGTATTTATGAAAATAAGCCTAATAGTCATGTGAAATATGCACGGTGGTCAATGACATTGGACACATTTATGGACCATGAAAAGGCATATTTTCTTGGTCTACCATGCGGCTCGGTTTTCTTCAGTCGCTTTTAATGCGTGCTTGTTCTTCCTCTTGTAAATTATGGACATCAAATATCCTCCTTACTATACCAGCCACCTGGTCTCTGTGTTATCAACCATGCTCCTGGGGAGGGAGAGTGGGAAGAGTAGGGCTAGGAGGGAGGGGATTGGAAGAGAGGGTGAGCGGCAATTAGGGAAGTTTTAAGGAGGGTTGGCACTGTTGACCTGGAACCGAAATACACGCGGTTTAAACGATCTTTTGCATTGTGTTAGAATGTGCGTGAGTAAAAACCAAACATAAATTTCAAACTTTATACAAATTCATTCATTCATTCTCTCTCTCTCTCTCTCTCTCTCTCTCTCTCTCTCTCTCTCTCTCTCTCTCTCTCTCTCTCTCTCTCTCTCTCTCTCCAAATCCCACGGTTACATAGCACACTGGGTTACCATATATACTGACTTTCTGTCAATGTCTGTCCTCTGTCTGTCCCTCGGTCTCTCTCTCTCTCTCCTCTCTCTCTCTCTCTCTCCTCTCTCTCTCTCTCTCTTCCTCTACTCTCTCTCTCTCTTCTCTCTCCACACACACACACACACACACACACACACACACACACACACACACACACACCACACACACACCACACACACACACGCGCGCGCGCGCGATTTGCCGCGCTTCCTACATACTTTGTGCTGAGGTGGAAGATCTGGGGGAAGACCTCTCCTAATAATAATAAATGATAATTATTATGAGCTATCATGGAGACCTCAAAGCAGCCCTTTGCACAAATGTAGCCTTCTCTTCATTTTGTTTTTTTTCTCCCAAGGCTTTTATTTCGCAAGTAATGAATGCGTTTGTGTCGAAACTGTACAGTGAAAAAACCAATGTTCAGGTGGGAAATTCTCAGAGTAGGCTGTCAATAACCATGGAAACACTTTCTGATGCGGACAGAGTTATCTGCTCATCCATTGAAGCAGTTTTTCTCTAAGAGAGAGAGAGAGAGAGAGGCGAGAGAGAAGTCGAGAGAGCGAAGAGAGAGAGAGAGAGAGAGAGGGGCCCCCAATCCAATGGAACAGACACATATAATATACAAGAAAGCAAACGCGTTTTGACTAATAGACCTTCTACTGGTAAGAAAAAAAAAATCACACCAGACAAACGAACACGAATCAAAGGACGAAGAAAAAATACTGATAGCGTTCTCAATCAGAAGTTGGGTTCAGAATGTGACTACAGGCTGTACAGATGTACCTGATATGCGTGCAATATATGCATGGTGGGCAATAGCTTCCATGTGATATATGCATAGGTGTCGATATGTTTCACATGAGATACCTTGGTATATACCTAAATTGGCTGATAGCTTTCAATTGATAAACGCATGGTGGGCAATAGTTTCATGTGATAATACACGTTGGATAATAGCCTTCGTGTGATAAATGCATAGTGGTCAATAGCTTATTTGTGATAAACAAAAAGACGCCTATAGCTTTCGTGTGATAAACGCTTGGTGGCCAATAGCTTTCACGTGATAAACGCTTTGAATGTTAGTCTATAAACTACCTTGTGATGAACGCATAGTGGTCAATAGCTTTCACGTGATAAAAACATCGTGGTTAATAGCTTTCGTGTAATACACGCACAATGGGACAATAGTCTTCGTGTGATAAATGGATTGTGGTTACTAGCTAGTGTGTGATAAACGCATTGTGGTCAACAGCTTTTGTGTGCTAAACGCATTGTGGTCATTGCCTTTTAGGCGATAGGCGATACACGTATGCGCGGTCTACATTGGGGGGGTAATTGACTCGTGATGTATTAACAGCTTTCGTGTGATAAATTCATGTCAGTCAATAGCTTCCATGGGTCAAGAGCTTTTCTATGATAAACTCAAGGTGATTAATAGCTTTTGCGTCAAATACTCACCGATGTCAAAACTTGCTGGGTCATACCTGCACGATGGTGACCCTGTCGGAATGCTGGGGAGAGGGAATGTGTCTTTGAACACTAGTATTTCCGTCTTCTGGATATTCTTGGCGACTACTTTTCTTCTTTCCTGTCAACCATTCAGTTGTTCCTTCTTTACTGTTGCCTTCCTTTTCTATTCTCAGTTGCTTTTTTTCTGCTTTTTTTGTTTTTTGTTTAGAAAATTCTCCTATGAGTACGTTCCACAACGTCTTCGTATTTTTTCCTCTCTTTTTTAGTCTGTCATACTGAATTGCAATACCTTGGTGGTGAGGTATTGAATTCAACACACTGTCCAGAGTGCATAATTGCCTGCATGTGCCTCGTTGTCTGTAAGTGTCTAATTGCTTGCATGTTAATGTTCTTTTTGTTGCATCCAACGGTTTTTTTTATTTCTTTTTAACCTTTTTCTAAACTGCGGGTGAACATAAAGGGAATGCATAACACATTCAGCACAGCCGCCTGTATTTGCTATGAGGATGACAATAGAATAGTTATTATGACATAACTTTCTGCGTAGAATTTGCAGATCATTACAAGGAGTAAAGTTTTCGTTATTGTTGTTGATTATGTTGCTGGTGGTGGTAGTGGTGGTGGTGGTGGTGGTGGTGGTGGTGGCTGTGGTGGTGTTTTTTTTTTTTTTTTTTTTACAGGAAAGGACTGCTTTTCTATGAATTCAAACATTGAAAGGCTCTGCGTGGTGAGCTGGGCAGAATGACTGGGCTAAAAAGTACAACTGCTAGCTTCAAATAGAAACACACGTAACGTTAAAAGATTTTTGATGTTTTATTGTTATTGATATATTGTTTTTGTTGTTGTTGTTGTTTGTTGTTGTGGTGGTGGTGGTGGTGGTGGTGGTGGTGGTGGTTTTGTTGTTTGTTTTAATCAATGGGAATTAATTTTGCGGTTTTTGTTTTCGTTTATTGATCTCATTTTCAACTTTGTTTTAAAACTCTACATCAGAACTTAAAGTACGGACCATAATTTGGGGGGGGGGGGGGGGGGGGGGGGGGGGCGGAGAAAATCTATGAAACTTTTCAAATTAACACAGCCTTTGAAAAGCAACATTCCGTGTTGGTGTAACCTTTATCACCTCTGCTTTTTTCCCCTCAGGGCAGATTTCCGCGAGCAGTGTGAGCGCATTCATTTCAGAACCTGGACAGATAAGCTTGGTTTTCGAATGAAGTTGGCATGGTGGTTGATAACCTTGGAAACAAACCCTGTAAGACCAATTAGATCATCATCAATGGAACACCTGGCCCCTTTTTTTTATTTATAATTCCATTCATCTGTTTTCTACACCTCAATCTAAATTTGGTCTTGTATTCTTCGTGTCAGGATGAAAGCTTAGGGGGAAGAACTCATCTCAGAATCATCACACACGATGCAAAGCAATAGTCTGTGCTATTGTGTATCCGTACCGCTTCATTCTTTTCCGCAGGGTGGCTTTCCACTGTTCGTTGTTGTTGTTTCTGGCAGTGAGCGTGTTTGTGTCTGCAGATAATCCCAGATTCCAAGTAGAACACGAGCTGGGGTCATTAGCCACTGAAGTATCTCGATGCGGGAAAAGCGGTTTTTTTTACTTGGATTGCACAACAACAACATCAACAATTGTACACGTCATTATACTGCCACGCTCCTCCTACTCCAACCTATCTGCACACCCATCCATCCAACTTTCATCATTTAATCAATTATTCTTTTCGTTAAAAGCAAAGTTATGTTGATCGATAAATGTAGCCTATTTTGGATTACTTTATTCTTGATTGATATAATGGTCATTTAAAATCAATACTAATTAAATTCAACAAATCACACTCTATATTTGGGACACACTTTTTTTCCCACCAGTAATCATTCATCTGGCTTTCTTCTTCCCTCTATCCTGGTGCCAGAGAACTACACTTCTAACATGCAGACAGATTGGATATCAGGAGTCCAGATTGGCCAACAGTTCCCTTGAGATGATTTCCATCTTATGAATATTCATACAACGCCCCACTATCTCCTACCACGCCCCGCATCACCACCACAATACACTGCCAGAATCTAAAACCCGATCGACCTTTGAACACGTCAATGCTATATAAGATATTGGAGGTGGGGGGTAGGAAAGTGAGAAGCAAGTGGAGTCAGAAAATCCAACGTATCATGCTGCACAATTTAAATACTCGCAAGGTATTAACTCGTTCGATTGAGAATTTGTTGTCTCCCGACCCTCATCCCCCCCCCCCCCCCCCCCCCCCATTTCATTCTCTTCACATTCTCATCAGACCATCTTCATCACCTCATCCTCATCGACACAACACACACACACACACACACGCACACACACACAGACACACACGCACACACACACACACACGCGCGCGCGCGCGCGCGCGCGCGCGCCCGCGCTCGCACGCACGCACACATTCACGCACGCACACGCACACACGCACGCATGCGCGCGCGCGCGCGCGCACCCCCCCCCCCCCCACACACACGCACACACACACACACACACACACACACACACACACACACACACACACACACACACATACACACACACACACATGCGTGCGCACGTGCGTCCGTGACCATGTGTGTGATTTTGCTGACGTAAACAGAACTTGATGGACGCAAGTGAATCTCCTCGGCAGGGATAGCAATAGGAAATGGAGATTAATCCCACAGAGTTTACGAACTTGTGAACTATGGCCCGGGTGTGAAGGGGTAAAA
>JADBJO010008608.1:34420-46920 GCA_016801955.1 Conus betulinus
ACTCTCCTCTTACTATTGTTTGTAACATATCCCTCAAAGCGACTTTCCAACCCTGTGCAGTCTTTTTTTGCTTCATTTGTTACAAGCGCCCTCCACCCATTCCATCACTCCCACTGCCCACCCTACCCCCTTATTACATAAGCTTTTATTCATTTATTTCATGTACGATGATGCATTCTATATTCATGAATATAAACCTGACATTCGTGTGAAATACGTACAGTGGTCATGGCCTTGATACATTCAGGAACATGAAAAGGCTGATGTATTAGTCTACCACGCCAGCGCCAGCTGGCAGCTCTTCAGTCGGCACTACCCAGGTAGGCAGCCCGTCGTGGTAAATGAGTGTTACATGTTTATAGTTGATTGTTGTAAAGCGCTGTGAGCTCTAGTGAGAAAGGGCGCTCTATAAATGTACGTTTTTATTATTATTATTATTATTATTATTATTATTATTATTACCACGCGGCTTTTCAGTCTGCTTTAATGCGCGCGTGTTCATCCTTCTGGAAATTGTCGACTTCCCTTATCTTCCACTGCTATGCCGACCTAACGATCTCTATCTTCCAACCCCTTTCCTGGAGGAGGAGGAGAAGAGAGAGAGTGAGCAGGCCTGGATGGAGATGGGGAGAGTGGAAAGGGAGAGTGGGACAGGCGACATCAAGGGGGTTGCCACTGTTGATCGAAACCGAAATACGCTCGGGTCAACCAATTCTGTGTCTGAATAAAAAAACTCTGGCAAACATGAAACTTTACACACATTAGGGACGTGTGTGCCTGCGTGCGTGCGTGCGTGCGTGCAAGCGTGCGTGAGTGTGTGTGTGTGTGCGTGCGTACGTGTGTGTGTGTGTGTGTGTGTGTGTGTGTGTGTGTGTGTGTGTGTGTGTGTGTGTTTGTTTGTGTTTGTGTGTGTGTTGTGTGTGTGTGTGTGTGTGTGTGTGTGTGTGTGTGTGTGTGTGTGTGTGTGTGTGTGTGTAAGAGAGAGGGAGGAAAGAGAGAGAGAGAGAGAGAGGAGAGAGAGAGAGAGAGAGAGAGAGAGAGAGAGAGAGAGTTTGATTTCACTTACGATTATCATCGATCTCTTCAGATCTGCATGTATACTTCGTGTTAATGTGTGGGCTTAAGTGTAAAGTTTGATGTGACGTTTGTTTACCAAATACTGCATGTATAAATTGCAAAATGATTCAAGAGGTCACTTTTAACGAACCAGAATGAGATATGAAGTGCTAGAAACTTCCAGAAAAATGTTTCTTGGATGTCCGGAGCATTTCATTTGGCCGTAATATACGATGGTATTGGATTATTCAAGAGAATTCCAAGCATTTGGACTGGCTGGGCTACGTCCTAATTCAGAAACATTCTGGAATACTCCATAATTCATGCTTCAATTATCTGTAATACTGAAGGCAATGACACAGCGATGGATTGAGAGAGAGAGAGAAAACTGAGACTGAAGTGGAAATGTATGATAACTCATTCTTGTTTTGGGACCATTGAAAATTAATAGTCATCGAGTACTATTTTGTGAATCGTCTGCTATGATTATAGATTTGAACTTGTTATCAGAGTCAGCGTTTTTCTGTACATTAGTCTCAATGGTTTTCAAGAAAACCTACATTTTCATGTAATATAAGCACGGTGATCAGTAAGTGAGTAAATACTTGTGACCAGAAAAGAGTTCGTTTTTTTCATACGCGGAGTAGCATCTCTACACTTCATATCTAAATACGCTTTATACAGTATTTGTTGATGTTAAAAACTAGTCTCAAATTATCTGTCACATACTCATAAAAAAAAAAAAAACAAAGTTTGTTTAAACTGCTTCACTTTTTTTTTTTTTTTTATTGATTTTCAAAACCCGTTCTGCGAGTAGTGAGCACGTTTGTGTCTGTGGTTGTGTAAAGAGAA
This sequence comes from Conus betulinus, assembly GCA_016801955.1. NCBI lineage: Eukaryota > Metazoa > Mollusca > Gastropoda > Neogastropoda > Conidae > Conus > Conus betulinus. Next base: position 36,329 of record JADBJO010008608.1, read on the forward strand.
TACCTGCACTCGTGCAGTATAAGCATCACATTTAGTAACATAGGGCTACTCTTGACACTTATTATCTATTCAGTAACTAACAACCTTTGGTTAAAAAAAAAAAGCAGCACGTTAACATGCGTATTTCCTCTATTTGTCTGTCTATCTATCTATCTGTCTGCCTGCCTGCCTGTCTGTCTGTCTGTCTACCATTTCTCTATGCATTATCTATCTATCCATTGATAGATCTAAGTGTGTATTTTAAAACTATTTCTTTGGGAAAAAATAGAAAACTCAGTAACTTGATGAATTCAGTTATAAAACATTTTGTGAGTAAACACCCCCCCCCCCCCCCCCCCCCCCCCCACCCCCCCCCCCCCCCCCCCCCCCCCCCCCCCCCCCCGTCGTACCCTATATTCTTAATAAAAAATAATTAGACTGAAATTGTTTACTTGCCCCCTTTTCACACTATAAAACTAGTAATCTTAATGTCCTTCCATTTTGTTATATTTTATTCCTTATGGGTAGTCTTGTGGAAATATTAGAGATGTGTGTTGACCACACACATTTTCAGGCATTGCATCCTTGATATTTATTAGGTCTTTTTGGCCATGGTGTATACTGTCATTTTCTAAGACAGCTGAAGAGGAGTCAAAGCTACAAAGCATGTGTCAGACTAAGCTCAAACAACGGCTTTCCTCAAAATGGGAGGTTTCATGCGCCTATACCTCTGTTCTCTTTATTGGGGTACTCCAAGATATTTAAAGAATCATTCAGCGCAAAAAAAATCCCAGAAGGCTATCCACAAACAAAAATCTACTCTCTCTCTCTCTCTCTCTCTCTCTCTCTCTCTCTCTCTCTCACACACACACACACACACACACACACACACACACACACACACACACACACACACACACACACACACATATATATATATATATATATATATATATATATATATGTATATGTGTGTGTGTGTGTGTGTGTGTGTGTGTGTGTGTGTGTGTGTGTGTGTGTGTGTGTGTGTGATCCAAGTAAAGGATGTTCTGCACAGTTTTTAGCTGATGACAATGCTTGGGTCATTAGATAGCAGAGCCGAGCACCCTGACTGTTGGACGTCGGTTGACCTCCCTTCCATTCGTATATGGATCATCAAGCATAGGCTCAAAGGATTTCCCCCTACATGTTATGCTGGTTTTATAATGACTAGTTTTTCAGTAACTTATTTACTCACCACACTTCCTTTTTCTTTTACTTTTCTACCCTTCCTGGCTGCTTGGGGCGCTATTGGATTCTATGTTTGAACCCTTGGTGGTGAATATACCACAGAATTACACACTGTGGTATATCCCCATTTGATATTAAGGGAGCACAGACACAATCAGTCGTGCCTCCCCGAAGAGTCTGATCCAGCGGACGAAAGGCTTTGATGATATAAACGAATCTGTCTTCAGGATGGATTATGATGGTTCTCATAAGTTGCTGGTGAAGGAGTTTATGTATGATGTATCAAATATTTCCTTTAACAACAAATGTCGCATTTTCTTTTGTTTCCTGCATTTCTTCCCCCCTCCTTTAAAAAGAAAATCTTTGCCAAGTCATTCATGTAATGATGAAAGAATTGTTAACCTGCACTGTTGTTTTCCCTACCTGTGAAATGTTTAGCAGTATATATCTCTATCTATATCTATGTATCTATCTATCCGGGGGCCGGAATAGCTCAGTGGTAGAGCACCGGACTCGTGATCTTGGTAATCCTGGGGTTGCTGGTTCGAATCTCCGCCGGACCGTTTCGGTACGGGGGGGGGGGGGGGGGGGGGGGGGGGGGGGGGGGGTGTTCCCTTAAAGTTAACATTGGTTCTGACTCCGTTTCCCAAATAGTCCTTCAAGTGAGACTATAAACCGAGGATCCGTGTGTGAACGCACACATAACATCTTTCACGCACGTAAAATGTCATCAACTTCGGAAGAGAAGGCCAGTTTTGGCCGTTGGTATGGATGACACGTTACACACAGCATGCATCCTGTGTGAGAAATTGAAAGAATGAAGGAAGTAAGGAAATTGAGTGAATGATATTGACTGGATGACAAGGAAAACGACTGAATGAAGCGCCGGCAGGCAGCTCTTCAGTCGGCACTGCCAAGATTGCCAAACCGTTGCGTACACGACAGTGTGGATTGTCAGAACCTATAACCTTTGGCAAGGCGCATTATAAAAATCATAAATGCTATGTTTTATATGTATGCATACATATACATATACATACACACATTATGGAATATTTTTTAAACGAATGAAAAAGGGTGTGAGGGCAAAATTTAAGAGAGAGAGAGAGAGGGTTAACGGAAAAGGGGGGAAGGGAAGCGAAAATCTCTCTCTCTCTCTCTCTCTCTCTCTCTCTCTATCTCTCTCTCTCTCTCTCTCTCTCTCTCTCTCTCTCTCTCTGTGTGTGTGTGTGTGTGTGTGTGTGTGTGTGTGTGTGTGTGTGTGTGTGTGTGTGTGATATGTGTGTTTGTGTGCCCCGTCCTTCTTAGGCTAAAACTTCTCAAAACTACGCACAACAAGCACACACACACACACACACACACACACACACACACACACACACACACACACACACACACACACACACACACACAGGCAAGCGCGCGCGCACGCACGCACACAGGCACGACGTTCTGCACTTCCTGCATACTTTGTCATGAGGTGAAAGATTTTGGTAAAAACCTCCTCTAATTATGAGCAATCACAGACCCTTCAAAGCAGCCCTCTGCACCGATGTAGCCTGTGTTCATTTCTTTTCTCCCCGGGCTTTTATTTCGGGAGCAATGAGGACGTTTATGTCAAGGATGCGCAGTTAAGCCCGATGTTCATGTGTGAAATAAGCAGAGAAGGCTGTCGATAACCCTGGGAACACTCCTGATGCGGACAGAGTTATCTGCTCATCCGTGAAACAGTTTTCCCAATTGGGGAGAGAGAGAGAGAGAGAGAGAGAGAGAGAGAGAGAGAAAGACAGACAGACAGACAGACAGACAGACAAAAAAAAGAGAAAACTAAGGCCTCCAAATGAATGGAACATACAGATGACAATAATAAAGCAACGCGTTGTGATCCAAGATCTTTTCCAGGCAAGACAAAACACATGTGACAAACGAATACGAAACAAAGGACAAAGAAAAATCGCTTAATCCTGCATGTAACCGTTCTCGTTCAGCATTTGGGCGGGGAATGTAACCTGTGCAGATGTGCCTGCTATTCGTATGACCTATGGATGGTCGTCTATCGCTCCCATGTGACATGTGCATGGAGGTTAATATCTTTTATGTGAGATACCCACGCTGGTCGATAACTTCGTGTGATAAATGCTTACTGATCAATAGCTTGCGTGTTACAGACGCAATAGGGTCAACTGCTTTCGGGTGATAAATGCATGGTGGCTTGTAACTTTCGTGCAATCTACGCGTGGTGGTTTGTAACTTTCGGGGAATGAATGCATGGTGGTTAACAACTTTCGTTCGATAAACGCATCGTGGTCGATTACTTTCGGGTCAGACACATATGGTGATCAACAACTTTCGAGTAATACCCTCAGGGAGCCCAACAGGTTTCGTGTGAAATTTAGATGATGGTCAATAGCCTTTGTGTGACGTACGCTCAGCGGTCAATAGCTCTCTAGTAGCATAAGCACGCGAATGAATAGCTTTATTGCAACATATGCACGGTGGTCGATAGCTTTGATACGTATGGTGACTAGTGGCTTTTATGTGATGCACGCAGGGTAGTCAACAGCCCTTGTATCACATACACACATTGCTAAATGGCTTTGTGTAGTAGATACATGGTGATCAATAGCTTTCTTGTGATATGCCCACGAGAAGCAACAGCTCCACGTCATACGTACAGTATTGCCAATAGTGTCCCTGTTATATACGCATGGTGGTCGAAAGCTCTTGTGTCCTATACGCATAGTGATATGGTTTTCATGTAATATACCCATGACGGCAAATATCTTGGTGCAATCTATTGATGGCCATCAAGAGGATCCGAGTGATATATGTGCGGTGTGGCGTCGACAAATTGTCTATGACATACACACAGAGGCCAGTTAGATGTACGCAGTAGATGATAGCTTTCGTGTGATGAACGCATAATGGACAATACCTTTCGTGGTAATTACGCAAAATGGTCAATAACGTTTATATTATATACACACAGTGGTCAAGAGCTTTCATGTGATATAGACATAGTGATCAGTAGCATAATTTTTTTAGTTTTTCAGCAACTTTTTTTTCCTCTCCACACCTTCGTTTTTGTTTTATTTACAACCTTTCGCTGGTTGCTTTTGGGGTGCTGCTAGATTTTTTTCGAACCCTTGGTGGTGAGGGCATCACAGAATTACGGACTGTAGTGTGTCTCTATTTCACACCAAGAGCACAGACACAATCAGCCGTGTCTCCTTGATGAGTCCGATCCGCGGACGAAAGGCCTAGGAGACGGCAATACATATAGATCTGCCTTCAGGAAGGATTACGATGATTCCCTCATGCAGCTAGAGAAGGGTTTTCATATTCATAATATACATTGTCCCATTTTCTTCATCTTCACCTCTTTTTTATAATTTCAAATCTTTGCCATGTCATTACTATAATGATGGAAGAATTGTTAACTTGCACTTGTTTCCCCCACTACTTAATTGTTCAGCACTTATTGTTTGGTCAATCAGTGGGCGATTGCATCTTTTAAGAGATCCACGTAAAGGTTGTTCTGCTTAACTCTTAGCCGCTGACAATGCTTGGGTTATTGAACAGCAGAGCTGACCACTCAGACTGTCCATATCTTTTAATCCCCCTTGCATCCTTAAATGGATCCTCAAGCATAGGCTCAAAGACTGTCCCCTAAATGTTGTAATGTTTGCATAATGTTTTTAGTTTTTCAGCAACTTTTTTTCCTCTTCACACTTTCGTTTTGTTTTATTTACTACCTTTCACTGGCTGCCTTGGAGGTCGCTGTTGGATTATTTTTCGAACCCTTCGTGGTGTAAACACCACAGAGTTACGAACTGTGGTGTGTCTCTATTTGTCACCAAGAACACAGACACAATCAGCCGTTTCTCCATGAGAAGTAATGATGGAAGAATGGTTAATTTGCACTTTTTTTCCCCACTACTTCATTTGCACTAGTTTTTTCCCCACTACTTCATTTTCAAAACATTATATATATATATATATATATATATATATATATATATATATGAGAGAGAGAGTTTTAACAGCTGTTATGTAATAACCTCATGGTAGTCAACATATTTCAAATTTTGGCAGTTTCGTGTAATAGACTCAAAGCAATCAATAACTTCCATGTGATAAAGTCATAGCTTTCGGGGGATAAACGCATAGTAATCGTCTGAAAAACACACGGTGACTAATAGCTGTTCCTGAAGAAAACACACGGTGACCAATAGCTGTCCTGTGCTAATCTTATGGTGATTAATAACTCTCGTGCGATAAACTCGTGGTGATCAGTAACTTTCGTGTGATAAAACTCATAATAATCAATAGCTTCCATGGGATAAATTCAAAGTAATTTAGCGGCCTTCAAATGATAAATTCATGGTAATCAACAGCTTTCGTCTCATAAATTCACGGTGATCTATAGCTTTCATGCCAAATATTCAAAGGGATCAGGCTACACATCTGCATTACGTCGGAATGATGTGGTGGCCGGTGTCCTTGAAGGCTAAATGTATTCCCGTCTTCGGGAAAATCTCTGCGAGTTCTTTTCGTCTTTTGTGTCCGTTGATTAGCTGGTATGTGTTTTTTACTTTCGCTGCTCTTCTTCATTGTTTCTCTGCCTTTGTATAAAGTCCCCCTGTTCCAGAGAACTTCCTTGTACATTTTTCCTTTCACATTCTGTAACTTGCCAAATTTAATTGCAATAGTTCGGTGATGTAGTATTGAATTCAACACAGCATTAAGAGTGCCTAATTGTCTGCGTGTGTCTAATTGCCTGTATGTGTCTAATTGCCTATATCTATTGAGTGTACTTTTTGTCGCATCGATGCGTTTCCATTACTTTTTTTTTAATTTGAGTGAAAAAGTGAGGTGTAGGCATGACACATTCAGCACAGCCTGCTTGTAGTTGCTATGAGGAGTCAATAGAATAGTGACATAACCTTAATGTGTGTTATTTCCAAGTCGTTATAAAGAGTTTGTTGTGGTGGTTGTTGTTACTGTTGTGTGGTTGTTGTTGTGGCTGTTATTGGTGCTCATGTCGCTGTTGTTGTTGTTCCAATGGCGAACTTTTTTCCCTGTGTGATGAAAACCTTGAAAAGGCCCTGCGTAATAAGCTGGGCTGAATCATACACGGCGGTAAAAGATGTTTTCTTGCCGTTGATGTTGTTGATGATGATGCTTTTGTTGTGATTGGGAAGATGGATGTTGCCATTTTCATCATGGAAGTCATTTTACATTGTTTTAGTTTGGGTTTATTTGTCATATTTTCAACTAATCTACAGCACAGAGGAGCCCACAGTATCGACCATGTTTGGAGGATGGTGGTGGGGGTGGAGGAAAGAACATGTCTTAACATTTTCATTAAATACAGTCTCTGAAAAAAAACAGTCTTCAGTATTCGAGTAGCCCTTTGCGCATTTGTGATTTCCCCTCGAGGCAGATGTTTCCGAGCAGTGGGCGCACTCCTATCAGAATCTGGACGGAGAAGCATGGTTTTCAAATGATACACGGTGGTCGATACCCTTGGGAACAATCATGAGTCTGCCAAGAGTTATTTCTTCATCACGACGCAGCTGACCCTTTTTCAGGAATTCTATCATCCGCTTTTCTGCTCATCAATTCAAAGTTGTTCTTGTATTCTTTGTGGCTGGGTGAAACCTTTGGCGTAAGAACACATCTCAGAATCATCACAAACCCTTCAAAGCAATCGTCTGCCATGGTGTAATCCGTATTGGTTTTTTTTTTTTTTTTCCCTGCGAAGCTTTCAAGAGAGTTTTGCTAGCAGTGTGCTCATTTGTGTCTACAGATAAACCCAGATTCCAAGTAAAACACGAGCTAGGGTCATTAGCCACATAAGTATTTCAATGCACGAAGAGCAGAGTTTTTCTTATTTCTTTTAATTCGTTTCCGTTGTATTGTTGTCCATGACATTAGACTACCCCTCCACTCCAACAATTACCCATCTGCATATCCATCCACTTTTTCATCTTCAGTTTTGTTTTCTTTATCCTTCTTTTCTTTCCATGTTTCTTCCTTCGTTCTTTCTTTCTCTCCTTCTTTCTTTTTTTCTTTCTTTATTCTTTCTCTTCTTTCTTTCTTTTTTTCTACTCGCTGCGAAGTTCAGTGTCTGCTTCATGTGGATTCACGCCTAAACCGCTAATGTTAGTGTGTGTGTGTGTGTGTGTGTGTGTGTGTGTGTGTGTGTGTGTGTGTGTGTGTGTGTGTGTTGTGTGTGTGTGTGTGTGTGTGTGTGTGTGTGTGTGTGTGTGTGTGTGTGTGTGTGTGTAAGAGACAGACAGACAGACAGACAGATAGACAGAGACAGAGAGAAAGACAGACAGACAGATGGACTGACAGACAGAGGCAGAGACAAAGAGAGTGCGTGGGTGTGTGGGTGCGTGCGTGTGTGCGTGCGTACGTGCGTGCGTGCGTGCGTGCCTGTGTGTGTGTGTGTGTGTGTGTGTGTCTGTGTGTGTGTGTGTGTGTGTGTGTGTGTGTGTGTGTGTGTGAGAGAGAAAGATAGACAGACAAAGAGACGGACAGAGAGGAATGACAGACGGACAGACAGAGACAGAGACAAAGAGAGTGCGTGCGTATGTACGCGTGCGTATGTGTGTGTGTGTGTGTGTGTGTGTGTATGTGTGTGTGTGTGTGTGTGTGAGAGAGAGAGAGAGAGAGAGAGAGAGTTAGTGAGTGTGTGTGTGTGTGTGTGGTGTGTGTGTGTGTGTGTGTGTGTGTGTGTGTGTGTGTCTGACTGTCTGTCTGTCTGTGAGAGAGAGAGACAGAGACAGAGAGACAGAAACAGAGAAAGACAGGTGGCATACAGACAAAAAAGAGAACCATAGGTATGGATAGCTATGTTATACGTGGAGAGAGAGAGAGAGAGAGAGAGAGAGAGAGAGAGAGAGAGAGAGAGAGAGAGAGAGAGAGAGAAGACAGACAGACAGACAGACAGACAGACAGATGCAATCTGGCAAACAAAAAGAGAGAGGTAGGTACGGATAGGTATGTTCAGAGAGAGAGAGAGAGAGAGAGAGAGAGAGAGAGAGAGAGAGAGTGAATGAATGAGAGAGACAGACAGACACATAAGCACATACAGATAGACAGATACACAGGCTCACAAACAGCAGACAGACAGACAGGCAGGCAGACAGGCAGACCGATATGCTTTTGCAGCACTGTTTTTGCTTACTTTGTGATGAGTTGAAACTTTGGCAAACATTCGCATAATAATCAGCTATCACAGGCCCTTCAAAGCAATCTTCTACACCAATATAATCTTCTTTTCTTTTCCCCTTGAGATTTTTTTTCCCACGAGCGGTGAGCGCGTTCATGTCTGAAGTTGGGCAGTTTAAGCCTCATATTCATGTGATACAGGTACAGTCGGCGGTCGATAGCCATGGAAATGCTCGTGATGCAGATAGGATTCCTTACTTATCCGTGAGGCATTTTTTCCTACTTGGGGAAAAAAAAGAAAAGAAAGAACGATACTAGAACACTATGCTCCTAAACGAACCGAACATTCAAATGACAAGACAGCTGCAACGCGTTTCGACCAGCTGAAGTTCTACAGGCAAGAAAAAGCAACGATGCGAAATGAATGTACAAAGCCCACAACAACAAACACAGCAACAACAACAACAACAACAACAAAGAAAATGCTATGAGTCAGCTGTGCTAAGAAGTGTTCTTGTTAAACAAATAGGTAGGAAGTGTGACAGTATGTGTGCTGATCAGCCTGGAATCCGAGTGATACAAGCACGGTGGTCAATAGCTTTTTTGTCATGTACGCACGGTGGTCGATAACTTTCGTGTGATGTACGCACAGTTTTTGATATGTTTGGTATGCAAGATGGTAAATGTCTTTCTTTGTGAAACATGCATGGTGGTCCATAGTTTTTAGAGAAATGTACGTACACATGGTGGTGGTCAACACCTTTCGGAATAGATGTGTATGATGGTCAAAACCTCCCGTGTAGTATACTCAATGTGCGCATCAGATTTCGTGTGATATAATGACAATGGTCTACAGTTTTCATGTGATAAACCTATGGTGGTCAATAGCTTACCGATGGTGGTAAGCAGCTACCGTATGATGAAGGCACGGTGGTCAATAACTTGTGTGTGATATACGGACGGTGTCAACAATTTTCAAATTTTAATGATGTACACACAATCGGCAATAGCTTTCATGTGATGTACACAAAAATAGTCAATGGTTTTCGTTTGATGCACGATGGTCAATAGTTTTTTTGTGTGATGTGCGTGCGATGGTCAACAGTTTTTCGTGAAGTATAAGATGAAGGTGAATAACTTTCGCTTTGTATACATGTGGCGGGCTTTCATGTGATGTATACGCCTTGATAAAAAGCTTTCATGTTAGATACACATTTTGTGTGATTTTCACGCAGTGGTCAACTGCATTCCTGTAGTGTATATACAGTGGTCAATAGCTGTCACGCGATAAATTCATAGTAACCAATAGCTTTAACTGTGATAGACGCAGTATGGTCGGTAGCTTTCGTCTGATGTACACTTGGTGGTCAATAGCTTTCGAGTGATATATGCACAGTGGTCAATAGCTGTCGAGTGATATAATATATGCAGTGGTCAATAGCTTTCGTGTGCTATATGCGGTGTGGTCAATAACGTTCATGTGATATATGTAGGGGATGTCTTCGAGCTTTCTGTTCGTGTCAGTTGTTGAGTCTAATTATAATCCAGTGACGAGACATTAAAACTGGGTACACTGAGTACCGTGCACTATAGCTGTCCATTTTTGTGTCTATTCGCCCGGCAAAATGTTTGATCCTCTCTCTCTCTCTCTCTCTCTCTCTCTCTCTCTCTCTCTCTCTCTCTCTCTCTCTCTCTCTCTCTCTCTCTCTGGTGTGTGTGTGTGTGTGTGTGTGTGTGTGTGTGTGTGTGTGTGTGTGTGTGTGTGTGTGTGTGTGTGTGTGTGTGTGTGTGTGTGTGTGTGTGTGTTAAGGGATATATCTTCCATCATCTGCATGGTTACATTTGCTATAATGGAGGGATCAATAGATAACTAAATATTCTATAAGTCAATGCGCGTGATTTACAAATAGTTACATAATGTTTACAGGGCTTAGTTCTGTTTTGGTTAGCTTTGCTTTACTTTGCTTTGTTTTGCAGAAGAGGATTTTTTTTTCGCTACGTTGTTCTTGTGTAATTGGCTGGGCTACATAATGAAACAAACAAATGGCTAAAACCAATAGTTTCAAGTGAAAACACACGTTCAAAAAGTGTGGTGTGTGCGTGCGTGCGTGTGTACACTAAGTACCTGTGCATTTTGTTTGTACAAATCTGGGGTTTATTTGTCACACTTTCAACACATTTACTAATAAATGTGCTTCTAA
>JADBJO010008608.1:51920-56920 GCA_016801955.1 Conus betulinus
TGAAAAGGCCGAAACAGTGGCAGGAATGGTTGCAAAACACAATAGTACAAAATTCTTGTGTGAAACAGATAGAGCGCACAGGAAAAGCGTGCATCAGTGACAAGAATACACAATGGATGTAAACGGTTATAACAGCGCTCAGTGTTTTGATGCTGCCATTATGTTTGAAGAAATAAGGGATGTGAGTTCATCCATTGGAGCAAAGTAAACCTCAGATGAACAACGAATCCAATACTCTTTTTTTTATATCAACAGCATTCTGCTGGCCTGGGCTGAGGGGGGCCATGCCAGTCTTCTCAGTCCTCTCCACTAAGTACAAAACAATGCTGCTCGTTTGATTCTCTCAGACAACCCATATCTTCTCATGTCACTGCCTTACTTCTTTCTCTTTACTGGCTGCCGGTCGAAAAATGAATCGACTACAAACTGTACTACAAGCGTTTACTTTCCGAACAGAGCTTAACAAAGAAGTTATACGACCCACGATAGGTACGTATATATCTGATTTGTCATAAATGAATTTGCCGGATTGTGTTGAATCCGAAAAGTAGTAAAACGATTAACATGAAGTATAATTCCAAAATGGGAACTCAACGTTGCCAGTTTGGCAACGACTCTATAGACTTGCAAAAAGAAGAATGTGGCCTAATAGTCTCTCTGCATCCGTCAAGTCTCACATCAGTAAACACTGCCCAGATCATTTGAAAATTTATACTGGTAGTTCCGTTGTGTTTTGCAGGTACGGCTTTTGCTATCCCTATATGAAATGGAGAGAGATCTTGTATGGAAGAAACGTTTCAATATATTTTCCGCTGAGCTCACTGCCATCATAATGGCTTTTGAATTATTTCTTAAAAGTTCCCCATTTCCCTGTTTAAAATACTTTTTGCGTTGATTTCAAGACTGTTCTGTCTGGCAGGCACCTTAAACCTTAATACGGTTGCAGGTGACATTGAAAGAAATCATTTACTTACTGCCTTTCTTGTCTGTATGTGATGACAGCGTCAACATTTGTTGGATTCCTTCACATTCGGGACTATCTGCTAATACCTGGGCTGATTGAACATATAAAAGGTATGCTATGGATAAAAACAACCCTGTCAACATATAAATCCCTTTATCCCTACAAGTAGGGTGCTGTCTCTTGGACTGAACTGGAACCTTAAAGGGTTGCAGCAAAAGGGAATGAATTGTTTTTTTTTTTACAAACTGTTGGTCATGGAAAACCTCATGGCATGAATGTTAGAGCAAAGGGCAAATGACTGTTATCATAGGCTGTTTATAAGCTTGGTGTTAAGATCTATATCTACTTGATGCTTTCAAAGCCAAGTTCACAGATTATATTGCTTGTGAGTGTGGCGACAAGATTTTCCCCATTTCATTTCTTTTTCTCCGTCAACAGCTTTGGTAACATTAACTTAGTTCGACTGCACAGTTGAGCTATCTACCTCAGAATTTGAAATTATGTTACCAAATTATTCACAAATGTTTGAAACTGTTCAGGATCTGCTTACAAAGAGCCTCATTGGTCGTTTACTTTTTGTTCTTTGTTCTTTTCTGCTGATGATGCAATAGTTATAACACACACACACACACACACACACACACACGCGCGCGCGCGCGCGCACGCACGCACGCACGCACGCACGCGCGCACGCACGCACGTGCGCCCGCTTACACGCACACCTAGACTCGCATGTACCTAAGACACACTGGTAAATACTTTTTTTCTTTTTTTTCTTCCCTAATATCATCTTAAACAGTAATGTTGCTAACAGCCCAGCCTAACGCAAAGGGCCATAATTATCAGGGGCTGATCTTCACTGACGTTTAAAAAAAACGAACACGCACAAACCATGGTCAATCTTTCTGTAACCACAAAAAAGAGTCTCACCGAGTGAATTACAATGGGAAATATTTTATAACATTTATCCTACAAATATTCTGCTTCACAAACTGAACGTAACAGACAACAATGCTTCCACTATAGGAACAAAATAGAGTTTTAATTTTGTTGTTGTTGATAATTGTTCAACCTTCAATGAATTCTGGCTAAATAATCGAATCGAATCATGTTTACAGTCTTTTGGAAGATACGTGAAACTTTCATTGTGTTACATGCAGTTTGAAGAACCGAACGCATGAATGAGCAGTCATACCGAGTACACTGTAAACAAAACTACCTTATCTGTTAAATCGGTTATTGAGAAAAGGCAAAACCAACACCTCCCATGCATTTCATATTAAAGTATCAAATGGTTGTCCGTGCACATTATCTCTCTCTCTCTCTCTCTCTCTCTCTCTCTCTCTCTCTCTCTCTCATTTTTTTTTTTTTATTCATGTTCAACACTTTATCATGATAAACATTATTCAGCCTCACGTGCTTTGGGGCTACAATACTTGCAGAACGATTATTTCTTCCCGTCACTGGCACCTTACATTAAGATCCTGACGTATTATGACAGTTACCAAAAGTACCCTGTCATTATCTCACCGCCTGTCTGTCTGTTTAACGTATTAAAACCACTCTTCAGTCTTCAAAGACGGGCTGTGAAACTCGTTCTTCTCAAATCTACAACTGTAACTCCCTCTGATTATAAACGTTTAGACATTTTGCCTCTAAAATGGGAAACTCATTTATAACAAAACAATTTTCATGTTTAAGATAATGTTCAATAATGCACCACCAACTTTGAAAAATAAATTTAAAAAACAGACCTGATTCGCAATGTCAGAAAGGTTCAGATACCCCTACCGAGGATTGATCTTTTTAAATCTAGCCTCATTTACTCCGGTGGTTGTTTGTGGAACGACCTGGTGTCTTCATTTAATGTAATTTCGAGTCTAAGTGTTTTTCAAAAAAACAATACTTCTCATATCTGATGCTACGCTTCCTAAACAGTGTGACTAATGACACACATCATATAAACTTCTTTATACGTTTTCAAAATTATTATATGGATTCAAGTACAAATAATGTTTAAATGTATTTGAATGTTCATTTGTGTTCCTTTCGTTATCTCTTCTCTATATCTTCTGATGATATACTGTTCACCCTGTCCATCTTTCATTGACGTCCTTCATTTCTCTCCTTCTTCTTCTTCTTCTATTTTTTTTAAATGTATTTGCAAAGTTCTCTCCCCTGTTTTTCTCCTCTCCTCTCTCTCTCTCTCTCTCATGCCTCTCTCTCGCCTCTCTCTCTCTCTCTCTCCTCTCTCTCTCTCTCTCTCTCTCTCTCTCTCTCTCTCTCTCTCTCTCCCTCTCTCTCTCTCTCTCTCTCTCTCTCTCTCCTCTGTGTGTGTGTGTGTGTGTGTGTGTGTGTGTGTGTGTGTGTGTGTGTGTGTGTGTGTGTGTGTGTGTGTGTGTGTGTGTGTGTGTGTGTGAAAAGGTTGACCGTCATATTTTTGGATTGCCTTTTGTATTTCAGGCTAACATTCTTTTCACTATTTAGATTGTTCGTTGATTTTGAAGTCACATACTGTCATCATTATTTCTTTCTTTTTTTTGTTGCCTCATCGAGGGCAAGATGTAAAAAAGCCTGTATTGTGCTTATTCTTTATCCCTCATTAAAAAAGATTCATTCGTTCGTTCGTTCGATCCTGGATTAGAATCTCTAAATGATCAACTGTTTGTAGACATATCGGTAAATCTTCCTGTCTGTCAGTGCAGGTTGTAGGTGAAGAGAAGGAGGGGATATAGTGGGGGAAGGGTTGGGGTTGAGGGGTTCATATGTGTGCTTCACTTTGTCTAAAGAATATTTTGTGTAGTAAATATAACGGAATAAAAGCGTCAGTACACTAAACAATAGTGCATGAGCAAACCCAGACACCATGTATTAAACGCAAAAAACTTTGAGACTAGCACGCACGTGTCCATCTGTTAAAAAATCACAGACATTGCGTGGTGACAAAGAGTCGGTAAAAAAAAGACAGTGGGCATAGTAGGAGGACGGAGGCACGACTGTTTACAGAAACAGCGGGAAAGACAACAACAACAACAACAACAACAACAACAACAACAACAACAGAAAAAAGGGAACACGAATACACAAAATGAAGGTAGGATGACAAAGAAAGAAAGAAAGAACAAAAGGACAAAACTTCTGTGATTAAAAGTGGAACTCAACAAACTCTGTGATTAAAAGTGGAACTCCAGACTAAACAGCATTTTGCCATGTGCCATGAGTTCAAGCAGGGACCCTCTGGACAGGAAGATGAATAGACAGCACGCAATGCAGAGACGCCCTTTTCATGTGGCATCCATCATTATATACAAACGATTTTTTCGTCCATTTCGTCCTGTCTGATCCTTTGTGCCAGTTCGCCTGCATCATGCCGCTCATTCCGGCCCTCGGTCACCATGGCCGAGCAATGCGTGTATTTATTAGCATGATTAAGCCAAAAAGAACACTGGACAGCTTTTACCGGAACTTCGTGGACAATGGAGTGTGAGCCAAGGACATTTAATTGCAGTGCGGATCAAAGGAGAAATCCAGGATTTTATTTTTGTAAGAGGACACTCGATCGTGCAGAGGCCTGTGCCCTTCTCAAACACCCTCTCTGTCTCTTTTCACTCTGTCATTCCATTTTGTTCCCATTGCATTCTGTCAAACCAGCTTCTTGTTATTGTTTACATTCTGTTCATCCATTCGGCGGACTATGATCTGTAATCCGCCCTTGTTTTGGTCGATCGGAAAATGAGTTGGTTTATGAACGAAATGCTCTTGGGAGCCTTGCCTTTTTTCTCTCATGAAACTATTCATGATTAAATGAGTAACCTCACATAGGGGATTAAAAAAAACAAACAAACAACCCTTTACGCCTTTAGAAACATCACCATCCACAATAACAATAACAGCGTTGCTGCTGACTGGCTCTGCCAGCAGCAACAAACCAAAATCATAATCCCATTATTAACCATTCCTTCAGCTATCCTCTACCTACCCCAGAGGCTTAGACTTCCCAACCATCCTCTTGATTCATCACCCGTTACTATTAAAT
>JADBJO010008608.1:61920-74420 GCA_016801955.1 Conus betulinus
GCGGGACACGTGCCAGAGCATGTCCCCATGTGGAAGAGGAGGCTTCATCCTAGAGGCACACAGTCTGCCCAAGACGTTGAAGGGCAAGATTTATACAACTACTTAAAACATGAAAAGCAACATTTCGTAAAACGTCCAGGACAGAAAAAAAAATAAAGGCAACCTAAAACAAAGGCAGGCAACTGTGTTACAGCTGTTACAATAATGTACAACGTACAAAGAGAAAAAAGCAGAGTAAAAAAAAAACACAAACATGACAACACAGAGGAAATTGTTGGTACATTTTCAAATAGGGGAGGATACAAATAATTTCAAGAGAACCTCATGGGAAAAATAAAAGTGTAAAAACATGTTTAGAACAAAGACAGGCAAAAAGGTCTCCACAACGAAAACAAACTGTAAGCAAGGTATTCTGTTTACTACACAGCCGACTACGGGGGCCATATCAGGTCTGGAGATAGATGGCAAGTGTCATGAAAGGCAGAATTAAAAAAGTAAATGAGTAAAAGAGTCAAAGAGGAGGTGAATTTCTAGTAGTAACTCTCCAGGAGATGGGGATGAGGAGATGCATGTGTAGTAGTAGTAGTAGTAGTAGTAGTAGTAGTAGTAGTAGTAGTAGTAGTAGTAGTAGCAGTAGTAATAGAAGTAGCAGCAGCAGCAGTAGTAGTAGTAGTAGTAGTAGTAGTAGTAGTAGTAGTAGTAGTAACATAGCAGTAGCAGTAGTTGTAACAGTTGTAGTTATGGGGTGGGAGTCGAGGGGTGTTGCCTGATCGATGAATATCTAACAGAAACAAGCATATAAACGTACTCCCAGTTTATCCTCAATACGCACGAGATATTCCATACGGAGGAAAAACCGTCTTGGGCTGGTGTAACCGTTAGTAATGGCGATTCTGGTAAACATCGACCATCATCTGTGACCTATAATGAATGTACTTACACATTTTCAGAAAGATCGGCCAAGAACTTTCTAAGATTTTCCATAAAGAAGAAAACCATTATGGGCAGTTTGTAACGGCTATAACGGTAAACTTAGACGTCGGGCATTATTCGTGACCCATAATGACCATACCCACAAATTTTCAAAAAGATCGACAAAGTGCTTCTGAGATATTCCACAAAGAAGAAAAAAACGGTTATGGGCCGTTATAGCCGTTGGTAACGGTATCAACTGTAAACTAAAACATCGGGCACCATCCGTAACCCATAGTGAACATACCTGCTAATTTTCACACAAAGATCGGCCAGGTACTTTCTGAGATATTCCATGAAGAAGAAAAACCGTTACAGGCCGTTACAGCCATCAGTAACGGCTATAACGGTAATCTAAAACATCGAACATTATTCGTGGCCCATAATCAACATATCTGCTAATGTTCACAAAGATAAGCCAAAAACTTACTGAGATATTCCATGAAGAAGAAAAAACACTAACAGGCCGTTACAGCCGTTGGTAACGTCTATAACGGTACTAAAACATCGGGCATTATTCGTGACCCATAATGAACATACCCACAAATTTTCACAAAGATCGGCCAAGTGCTTTCTGAGATATTCCATAAAGAAGAAAAAACCGTTACAGGCCGTTACAGCTGTTAGTAACGGCTATAACGGGGTAAACTAAAACATCGGGCATCATCCCTGACCTATAATGAACATAACTTCTAATGTTCACAAAGATCGGCCAAGTACTTTCTGAGATATTCCATAAAGAAGAAAACCGTTACAGGCCGTTGCAGCCTTTAGTAACGGTTATAACAGTAAACTAAAACATCGGGCATCATCTGTGACCCATAATGAACATATCTACAAATTTTCAGACTGTCTTAAAATTTTTTTTTACATGAAAGTAAAACCGATTTTGTTGTACGGGTCAGAGATTTGGGGTTATAAAAGTTATGAGCTGATTGAAAGGGTACAAAATAAAATTTGCAAATGATACTGGGAGTTGGACGAGATATTAGAAATAAGATAGTTCTTGGAGAATGTGGTAGATTTCCCATTTTTATTGATACCTACGTACAGATAATAAAATACTGGTGCAGAATTCTTCATTTAGCTGATCATAGATATCCTAAGCAATGTTATAAAATGTTGTTAAATCAAGACAGAGCTGGTCGAAAAAACTGGGTCACAAACATAAGAAATATTCTGTGTAGACATGGTTTTGGTATAGTGTGGGAAATGCAAAATCCAGGTAATATTAATCTGTTTTTGATATCGTTTAAAGCTAGACTACAAGATATAAATCGCCAAAACTGGCACGAGGCAGTTTCCTCAGTGGGGGATTATGTTTTATATCACCCTGAGATTGTTAAAGCAACATATATTTCAGATCTGGGTAATGTTAAATATAGACGTGTAATATGTTTACTGAGAAGTAACAGTATTGCTCTTAATGGCGTACCACGATTCGGCAAATTATGTACAGACTGCTTTTGTAAACAATGTGAAGGAAATCATGGTGAAGATTTGACCCATTTGCTTTTGAAATGCCCAAGGTATACACTGTTACGGCATAAATATATACCTCCTTTCTATTATCGTTTTCCTTCCACAACGAAATTGCAACTGTTAATACTAAGTTAAAGGGAAAATTATCACTAAAGACCGCCATTTTTGTAACTGAATGTTTGAAAATACGAAATAATGTTTAGAAACAGCGAATTCTCTATTTCAGGAGTCATGTGTAAATTTAAGAAATTTATATTTGCACATACTTTGTATAATTGTTAACGTGCCTTAAACAGATAATGTCAATAGATATCCCTTGAAATGAATTATCATTTATAAAAACCTTGATATATACATTTTGTTTATGATATGTCCTACATGCATATTGTTTCCTGTAAAAAGATTTCTCAATTGCTGCATTGTAATATTCGGTATCTCTCTCTTGTCCATATGGGTTAAATGGCCTTGAAAAGACTTCTAAAGTCCTCCCTGTTCTATAAGAACTGGGAGTACAATAAAACGATCACACCAAAGAATTTCTTTTTGTTTCACTTTCACCGCGAACCTTGGACAGCAAATCATCCGCTGGGGATTCCAGGCTGGGAATCAAGCTTTTTGTTTAACATGGTTTACTTATGCTCATACATATTGGCATCCATCATAGTGTTTGTGTCAGCTCCGCAACTCTTCCTTTTCCTCTTCCTATTCTCTTTCTTTCTTTCTTTCTTTCTTTCTTTCTTCATGTTTCTTTTTTCTTTTTTCTTTTTTTTTCTTATTTACTTTCTCTCTTTCTTTTCCATTCCCTCCTCCATCTCTTCCTCTTTTGTTTATCCTTCTTCTTGTCTTTTTCCTCCTTCTTCTTCTTCTTTTCTTCTCCGTCTCTTTCCTTTCCTTTTCCTCCTGCTCCTGTTATCTCTGCCCCCCCCCCCCCTCTCCCGTCCTCCTCCTCCTCTTCTTCTTCTTCTTCCTCTTTTTCGTCTTCTTCCTCTTTTTCTTCTTCTTTCTTCTTTCTTTCTTCTTTCTTCTTCTTCTTCTTCTTCTTCTCTTCTTCTTCTTCTTCTTTTTCTGCCCCAGTGGGGATGCCATGGGGCCTTTCAGTAAATATTGTATCCTCACCTCTTTCGAAACTGTGCCATCATGACCTTTTATGTATTTCATTCTCTTTCATCTTACCCTCTCCCCTCTTTTTTCTTGTTTATGTTTTCTTCCCCCCCCCCCCCCCCCCTCCCCCCCATCCGCCACCTATCTATTTTTCAACTGTCCATTGTTTCTTTACTGCCTGTGTGATCCATTCGCCAGCCTGTGTTCTTGAAAGTGCATTCATTCTTTTCTTGTCGCAATTTATAGCACGTCAGCTTTTTTTTTGTTTGTTTCCAATCTGTACGCTGCTAGGCTATAAACATTCTCCTGGGTGAAAACTGTCCGTTCTGCAGTGTCTATGCGCTCATACTGTTTTTGTTTTTGTTTTGTGTTGTTTTGTTATTGCATGATCATGTCATTTACGCTATACTCTAAATTATCTTTAATCTGAGTGTAATTTGTAAAGTGAAACGATTGACGCTCTCAGTCCAGACTAGGTTTCTTTGCCGTAAGGATGCAATAGTTAACCCACTTATGAACTGGGATACGCATTTTGTAGAAGTGTGTTTTGTTTATTTGTCAAAAGACTAACTGTCTTTCCAGGTAGTGACAGCTTTAAAAGGGTTCTTTGTCGTTTAGTTGGGCTATGTGAAATTGAAACCAATCTTCATCTTTCTCTTCGCTCTTTATTTCTCTCTCTTCTTTCTTTTCTTTTTTTCTTTTTTCTTTCTTTCCTTGTCTTTTTCTTTTCTTTTTCTTTTTTTAATTTTCTTTCTTTTTTTTTGTTTTCTTTCTTTTTTTTTTTTTTCTTTCTTTCTTTCTTTCTTTCTTTCTTTCTTATCCTTTCTTTTTTAACTGCGTCGATCATTTCCAACTTCATGTAGATTGCTGTACTATTTTCTTTCAAGGGAAGAGGTTGGAGAGTGAAGATAACGATTACATTTTTGTGCATCTACGGCTGTTTCACTTTAAGTGCTTCACAAGGTTTAAACGGAAACTTCCTAGGGATACATAAAAGTGCTTCTGCTTCCCTTCTCACATTACTGAATTACAAGGAATGTAACAAAACACACACTGGGTGTGGTTTTGTATGCGGGAGCCAAAGACAGCGGCTTTGGAGTAATGCCACTGGGCAGAAATTAAGGAAGTGACGGTGCGCGCGCGCACACACACACACACACACACACACACACACACACACACACATCCTCCTTTATCATAACAGGGTAAAGTAAGGTATGTTGCCTATAGCCCAGCCGACCACAAAGGGCCACATCAGGGATGTCACCGTGTTGAAGTCAACTCACAAGTCATTCAAATCAAAAAAAAAAAAAAAAAGACCTAACACACACAACCCTTTAACATGTACCTTCTAAAAATACACCGGAAATTTTGTATAAAATCCTTTGTAAAATATTAGATCACATGAAAAATGTTGATTTCTTTCAGAAATTAAAAAAAATCACATTTGGTACGACATCTATGAACCATGTTTATAATGGAGTGTGCTGTAAAGTGCTTATGTCTCACATCATGCAAGTCCTAACACTCTAAAAGAAAACGTTTTACTGTAAGTGGTATATAGCGTAGAATGCACCACGGATCTTCTTCACATTTTAAAAGATAAGAATAGGTGTAAAAGGAGTGGCCGATACGCAAACAGGGCAATAATTAGCAAAGATACACGGAATAAGATATGGATGGGAATGGGGATGGAAAAGGGCGTAAATGTATAAGTGATGTGACGATTTGCTGGCGAAAAGGACCACGACTTCTTTTATCACTGAGAAGCGAAGATGATGTACTGGACCCCTCCCAACGCAAGAGTGTCTGTTGCAGCTGGGACAGTGGAATGGCGCTCCAGGCCGGGAGGAGATGCAGACTGGGCTTTCTCTCCATCGGCATCTCTGATTCTGCTCCTGCAGTCTTCCCCTGCACTCCGTTTACCCAAAGCTGATCAGGTGCACAGGTGGGCCAGTTTGTGCAGCTACTGGCTACATGCTGGGATCAACGCTACAAAACAATTTAAGGAGGCCCCCCTGTGAATAACTGTAGCATTTCTGCTGATCTCCATAGAAGCCTTCGCCTTCTTTAGGGTATGAATGTAATAAACCTTTTATTAGCAGCTTACAAGAAACTGAAAATTGTCTTCTGAAACAAAAGCATTCGTCCTATTTACATCGTTTATTCAAAGAAACTCACCTGAAGATGCTAAAGCCTATATGTTAAACTGTTACAGAACAAACAATACGCATTTCGCTTGCAGTATATGGATACCGTCGATATCATCTTGTGAATGGAACCATGGAACCTGCGATCTATTTTTTTAGTCAAGAAAAAAAGACGTTACCTAACAAAGCCCACTCGGACATGTTTTGAAGCACACAGCCATTCGCAGACATTGTGGTGGAGAGACTTTATAACTGATGACAATACAAAAAAAAAAGTATCGTGTCATAATATATAAAAGAATAAAAGAATTTGCGAAAACTTTTTGGAACAGAATTAGACGAACAGGCTTCAACTCTAAGCAAACAGTGAGCAGCAGCGTAGAGAGAGAGAGAGACTCGAGAGAGAGAGAGAGAGAGCGAGAGAGAGAGAGAGAGAGAGAGAGAGAGAGAGAGAGAGAGAGAGAGAGAGAGAGAGAGAGAGAGAGAGAGAGAGAGAGAGAGAGAGGAGAGAGAGAGAGAGAGAGAGAGAGAGAGTCCGAGAGAGAGAGAGAGGAGAGACGAGAGAGAGACCGATCGCTGAGTTGAAGGAAGTAGCCCCAAACATGAAACTACTGTTACAGACTACCCAAAAGATGGGTATTCAACTGAACTTGAAAGACTACCACTGGAACAAAAAGCGTACACATGATCAGGACAAAGGCGAATATACGCCTAAAGGCAGAAAAGATAAAAAGATAAGTCATTTCCTTCCTTCCTTCCTTCCTTCATTCCTTCCTTCCTTCCTTCTTTTTCTTCTGCTCCTCTCCGCCTCCTCCCAACTTCCCTCCTCTTTTTTCTCGCCCCCCCCCCCCCTTCGCTTTCTTCTTCTTCTTCTTCTTCTTCTCTTCTTCTTCTTCTTCTTCTTCTTCTTCTTTCTTCTCCTCCCACGGGGGGGCCTTTCAGTAAATATTGCAGCCCGACATTCTCGAAACTGTGTGCTTTCATTTCTTTTCTGTCTTATTCTCTTTCTCTCTGACACTGCCCTTTTTTCTAGTCTACCTTTTCCTTTTTTTTTTTTTATCTTCGGTTCATGCTTGCCACTGTTTCTTTTTCTGGCAGACTGACTCGCCTGCCTTTGTACCGGAAAAACCTTTTTGGCTCGTGTTACACTTTGGAACATGCTAGTCTGTTTTGCTGTCATTTAGCGAATAGATAGTGAGGCTACAAACAGTTTTCAGAAGAAGAAAAAAAACACAAGTCCAACTGTGTCTGTTTGCTTACATGGCCTTTTGTTGTAGAGCCTCAGTCACGTTGATCTTTTCTTTTTGGTTGTAGTTGTTAATGTTGTTATAACGAGTTACTTTTTTTTCTTGAACCTGAGGGTGACAAATTGAGTGGAGAGGCTCATGCTCGCAGTCCAGTTGGCTTTGAGAATGGCATAGTGTAGCTAGAGTGTTATCAATTGAGCCACATATTCGGCAGATAATAATGCTGAGGGTGGAGGCAGGCGAGTTCTCTCTCTCTCTCTCTCTCTCTCTCTCTCTCTCTCTCTCTCTCTCTCTCTCTCTCTCTCTCTCTCTCCAACGTTTTCGTTTCACGGGTTGACAGCCCTAAAAGGGTCCACTGTGGTCAGCTGAGCTATAATGACATTGACACTCTTCTTTTTCCTGATCTTCTCTTTCTTCTTCTTTCCTTACTCTTAGGAGCGAAGATCATGACCAACTCTATGTGGATCCCTGCGTAAATTACGGTCTAGGATAAAGAGGACAGAGAAGGAATGGAAAGGGAGATGGTGAGGGGGACTCTCTCTCTCTCTCTCTCTCTCTCTCTCTCTCTCTCTGTCTGTCTTTCTTTCTCTCTCTCTCTCTCTCTCTCTCTCTCTCTCTCTCTCTCTCTCTCTCTCTCAGGACAGCGTTTTCTTTCTTACGAGTTGGCAGCCTTAAGAGGGTCATTGGTGGTCAGCTAAGCTATAAAGACACTGAGACTCCTTTGTCCTGTTCTCTTTCATCTCCTTCTTTCTTTTCTCTTAGCGGCGAAGATCATGACCAACTTCATGTGGATTCTTGCGTAGTTCACGGTCTAGGACAGGAGGACAGAGAAGGAGGAGGAAGGGAAACATTCAGTTTTGTAGCTTTCAAGGTTGTTATACTGTAAGTGCTCTCAAAAGGTTTCAACAGAAACTTCTGAGAGTTCATCGTGAACCATTACAATGGTCTGCTTCAGTTTCTTTGATCTTGAAAGCCGCCAGAAGACAATCGAAGTAAAATTCGATTTTATTGAACATTCTTGTATAAATCAAGGTCGAAAACAAATAAATGGAAATTGAAGATCAAAAGGAAACAAACTTGAGAAATGAAAGGCACAGATGAAAATATGAATTCATTAATAGTGGTGGTAAGCCAACAAGAAACAAACAGATAAATATATGATTTTTTTTTTAGAAGCTTTACCATGCTTGATAAAACTTGCAATAACTCATAGTCGGGTTACCTATCGAACAAGACAGTTATGTCTGAACGTAAATCTCTTGGGATGAACACGCGATCATGAATAATTGAATATAGAGTGCTTTTTCATGTATATGTGGGGGGTCTGTTTTTTGTTGAACTCTAAAAACATATGTGGAATTGTAGGATATGGCAGCAGGTTTTTTTATCCCTGCCAGAGAGCATGAATATTGATAATTTCGAGTGTTAGGCTCCTGTTGGATAGCCAATCTTTCAACAAGAATCATTTATGAGCACTCTCTTTTTCCCAAATCCAGTTGTTTCAAAGCGAGGAAACAAGTGTATGTGTACGCGTGCGCGCACACGCGTGTGTTGTGTGTGTATGTGGGTGGGGTGGGTGGGTGGGGTTGCAAGCGTGCGCGCGCGCGCGTGCGAACGTGTGTGTGTGTGTGTATGCGCGCGCACGCGCTTGTGCGTGCGAGCGTGCGTGCATGTGTGTGTGTGTGTGTGTGTGTGTGTGTGTGTGTGTGTGTGTGTGTGTGTGTGTGTGTGTCTGTCTGTCTGTCTGTCTGTCTGTCTGTCAGTCTGTGTGTGCGCCCGTGCGTGCGTGCGTGCGCGCGCGCGCGCGCGCGTGTGTGTGTGTGTGTGTGTGTGTGTGTGTGTGTGTGTGTGTGTGTGTGTGTGTGTGTGTGTGTGTGTGTGGGGGGGGGGGGGGGGGGGGGGGGGCGCGTGCGTGCGTTCGTATGTGTGTGCACATGTGTGTAGGGAATACTGAGAAATTAAGAGGGACAGAGAGAGTAAGATAGAGGGGATGAAGCGAGCGAGCGAGCGAGAGAGAGAAAGAGAGAGAGAGAGACAGAGACAGAGACAAAGACAGAGACAGAGACAGAGACAGAGACAGACAGAGAGAGACACAGACGGACAGACAGAGAGAAATTAAGAGAGCAGACAGACAGACAGCAGACAAGGATTCAGACAGACGGAGCAAAAAGTGAGTCACACACACACACACACACACACACACACACACACACACACACACACACACACACACACACACACACACACACACACACAAGCGCGCGCTCACTTTGTGAACGTACGTATCTATTTGAAGCTATTCGGTCCAGCTTTTTTATTTTTAAGAAAAGAAAAACTTAAAGGAGGCAAGGTAGTGTAAACAGTAAACTGTGAACTGGTGGACTAAATCACCTAACTCACCTTCCCATGACGAAATAATTACACATCCACAACCCGAATGACTGCTTTTCGCGACATCAAGCTGAAACGGCCAGCACAGAGCACTTAGAACAAACAAGAAGACGTCCCCCCGAAAAGAGAATGTTCCAAGTTTGCCCATATGCCTTGAACCTGACAAATATATACAGCAACAACAACTGGCGTATTGAACAAACACGACTTAATATCATTCAAGACTGGCATAATCTCTTTTCATCTTGAATATAGTAACAAAAAAGGGGGGAGGGGGGACGAACAAATACAGGTAGCCTTGGTTTGATTGGTATGAAAGGAAATGCTAAATGACGCAGGGAATAGTAAAGAGTAAATACCGAACATGTAGGGAAACTCTTCCTCCAGTGATGAAATAATTACAGGCCCATAACTGCAAATGAATGCACCGAATTGTCATGTATAGAATGCTAACATAAAGCACGCAGACCAAATGAAGCAACATCCCCGAAAGAGGAGGATCCAAGCTTGTTCATATTCCCAGTTCCTAACACACGCACACAGCAACAACGACTGGAAAAAATGAACACGCTCTAAATAATTTTTATTGAAGGCTGGCACAGCCTTTTTTTTTTTAATCTTGAATATAGTCAAACAAACACAGGGACGAACAGCACTTAATGAAAATAGCCTGGGTTTGATTGGTAGGAAAAGAAATCTGAAACAAGGCAGGTCATGGTAAAACAGTACATCACGAACAAGTAGGTTAACTGTTCCTCCCATGATACAATAACTATATACCCATATCTCCAAACGACGGCGGCTTATGATACCGAATCAACGTTTTTCTTCTTTGTTTTGTATATTGGCATTTCTGCCAGGCGATTTGGTGTCATACGCGATATTCGTTTATTGTATACCAATGCAGAATAAATAGAAACCAGTGAAGCAAAGACATCACTTTCTTCTTCTTCTTCTTTATTTTATTTATTTTTATTTTTTTTTTTTGTTTTTGCTTCAACTTACATGCAACAACCGTCGTAGTCTCGATCGAAATCGACAGGCATTTTGATAGCAGGACGATGACGCACAAACGGCAATATGAGAACAATCAGCACGACCTTATAACCCACCCTCCCCAGCCCCATCGCCCCTCCCCCCCCCCTCCGCCCCCCCATCCTCCCCTCTGTCTCTTCCTTAATTAAAATCTCAAAGTGGCCAACTGTCTGTAGACATGTAATCGAAGGGGGAAAAAAGGTGGGGGAGGGATAGTGTGTGTGTGTGGGGGGGGGGGGGGGGGGGGGGGGGCAGGAGGTGGAGGGGCTCGTTTGTGTTTCACTTTGTTTAAAGAATGCTCGTGTAGTAAACAAAACGGGATGAAAGATGTAAGCACACTAAACCATAGTACAAGAACAAACCCAGACACCATGTATTAAACGTAAAAAAAAAAGAACAGTAAGACCAACAAGGAGGTACCAGTTTCTTTTTTTTTTAATGCAGATATTGCGTGGTAACTAAGAGTCAGTAATGTCTGGGAGATAGGAGAATGGGGCCCCGCTGTTTAGAGAAAAAAAAAGTCGGGAAGACAAAAAAGAAAAGGCAAGAAGAAAGGGAATACATTTACAAAAAGTGAAAGTAGGACGATAAACAAAGAAACAAAGAAACGAAAAAAAGACGAAACTTGTGTTATTAAAACGAGACGCCAGACTAAACAGCAATCTGTTGTGTGCCATGAGTTGAAATAAGGTCCCTGTGGACAGGAAGATGAAAAAGACAGCACGCAATGCAGGGACGTCCTATTCACCTGACATCCACAACTACACAAATACTATTTTCTGTGTGTGTGTTTTCCCCTGTCTCATCTTTTGTGCCACTTCGGCAACACAGCTCCCACGCCACCTACTCCTGCCCCCCACTCCACAGCTACAGCCTGCGTTGTTCCGCCATAGCCCCGGCACCAGGATTAGTAAAGATCACGTTGTAATGAGGCAACCCATCGGAGGAGACACTGCACTGCCGCCGATTCTCTTCTGTGGCGTTCAGTGGTGTCTGTTCTGTTCTAATGCACGCAAGACACACACCTACTCAGCCCCATACTGATGACAGCAGTTGCTTCGTCGCGGAGCCCGCGTTAGTGAGCTTTTGCCTCGGAGGGCACAACTACGTCCGTCCAGCAACAGCCCCCATGAATGTTCCGATACCGGTGAACCCAACAGAAACTCCCCATGGGCTTAGACTTGTGGTTAAGAAATCGAAACTGAGGTTACCATGAAAGAGGGATGTAAGATTTTTGCCCGCATCTATCCGTTACAGTAAGTAAGCCAAAATTAAAAAAAAAAATCTTAACAGATTTTTACCAGAACTTGGTGGACAATGGAATCTAAGGAAAGATCAACTTCGTTGAGGTGCGTATCACAAAATAGATCCAGGATTCTTTTAAGTGGGCTCTCCCATCATACAGAGGTCTGTGCTGTCCTGAGCACACTTCCATTCTAGTCTGCACGCTGGCATTCCATGGTATTCGCATTCCATTCTGTCAAACTAGTGTTTGTATTTGTCTACATGTCATTGATTTCATTCGGTGGACTATGGTCCATAATCCGTCCTTGCTTTGGTCGATCAGGAGAGGAGTTGATCTATGAACGGAATATTCTTGGAATATTCTTTTTCTCTCACGAAACTATTCATGATTAAATAAGTACCCTCGCACTGGGGATAGAAAATCTTTAGGCAGTTAGAATGCATCATCATCTTGTCGTCGACCGACTCCTCCGTCAAGCAACAAACCACAATCATAATCCTACAATTAATCATTCCTTCAGCTATCCTTCAGCTCTCCAGGGGTCTCCAAGACCACTGGGGCGTCACAGAAGACTTCGCAACCAGCTTCCTGATTCATCATTCCGTTGTTGTGAAATTATTTATGCTGGATTAGTCTTTCCATGAAGCATTCAATTACCCATCGAAAATGTCGCAAGATACCCATAAAATTCTATACAGCCTTAACAGACTCCATCATTGCTTAGGTACCGAAATACCATTCTGTGGTGGGAAGTACAGTTACTTCTGATAAATAATTCATCATCGCGTCGCGTGATTTGTGTTCAGTCTGACACGAGCTCTGGTGATTTTCTTATGAATCACTGAATGCTGAAGCCAGTTTTTATGTCACATATGA
>JADBJO010008608.1:79420-91920 GCA_016801955.1 Conus betulinus
TGAGTATGTGTGTGTGAGAGACAGAAAAGACAGACAGACAGACAGACAAAGACTTTGCATGAAAATATCTGTCTGTTTCAACGATGCCACGAACAACATGACATGAACACACATAAAAAATGCTTATGCTTCCCTTCTCACAGAACCATTAATGAATGACAAGAAATGTGTTATTTTTAAACTGTGCATGTTTACTTTAATGTATATGTATGCACACTATATGAAGGCTGCAAATGGCTGTGTTTCGTGTATATATGTATCCAAGAATAAAGGTGAGTATGAGCATGATGGATGAGCATGTATGTGCGTCAGTTCATATGAATGTCTGCATGTGCGTATGAGTATGTATGTATGTATGTATGTACGTATGTATGTATGTATGTATATGTGCACTGTGTAGGTAGGTACGTACGTACGTACGTACGTACGTACGTATGTATGTATGTATGTAGTATGTATGTATGTATGTATGTATGTATGTATGTATGTGTATGTCAGTGTATATATGTATGTAACATGCATGTATGCATGTATGTGTGCGTGTATGTGTGTCTGCATGGATGTCATTGCATGTAGTATATGCTGCATATAATATAGGTATGGATGTATGTATGTATGTATGTGTATGTATGTATGTATGTATGTATGTATGTAGTGACATATGAATGATTGAATGTATGCATGTACGTATGCCTTTAAGCATGTATGTATTTACGTATGTATACATGCATGCATATGTGTGCGCACGTGCCTATAGTATATGTGGATGATGTTCTATACTGGGCGAATAATATGGGAAAAAAACTTAGTAGTTTGACAGCAGTGTGCGTGATCAATCTTGGAATGTTATTACCAGGCGCTTATAAAGCATGAAATCGTCGTCATATATACTATTACAACACAACCACACCACCACCACCCCCACACTGCTACTACTACTACTACTACTACTACTACTACTACTACTACTAACTACTACTGCTACTACTACTCTACTACTACTACTACACTACTACTACTACCAATCACCACTACTACTACACCATCACCCACTACTCTACCCTACTACTGGCTGCTACTGCTGCTGCTGCTGCTGCTGCCGCTGCCGATGCCTGCTGCTAGGCAGTTCCCCTAAGTTCCACACACTCACACCACACCCCCACCCCCACAACTACTATTATCATTACTAGTAGTAGTGGTAAGTACCATGAACGACCTCGACTTACTACTACCTACTACTACTACTACTACTACTACTACTACTGACAACAAAAACACACCCTGGGTGTGGTTTGTATGAGAGAGAGAGAAGAGGAGAGGAGAAGAGATGGAGGGAGAGAGAGAAGAGAGAGAGAGAGAGGAGAGATGGAGAGAGAGAGAGAGAGAGAGAGAGAGACGAGAGCGCGAGGGAGGAGACGAGAGACGGAGAGGAGAGAGCGCAGATTCTGAGGACATGGAGAGGGAGAGGTGAGAGGGAGAGATAGACCGATGCTGACTGGGCCAATGCTGGATTAAAATACCTGAGAAAAGAAGAAGACGACGACAGACACAAACACCTTTACATGACAATGTCAGCAAAGTATGTATGTGCACGAAAAGGGAAAGATGCGGATGCAAATGGGGATGGGAAAAAGGGCGTACAAATTTCTATAAGTGATGTGGGGACGTTCGTCCCTTCGACGCTGGCGAGAAGAGGACCAGCCGACTTCTGCTATATCACTGAGGTGTGTGGGAGCGTAGAAGGCGTACTGGGCCCATCCTCGCTCTGAAGTGTCTGCTGCAATGGGGACAGTCGACATGCCGGTGGCGATCCAGGCTTGGAGAAAGGTGCAGACTCGGCGTTTTCGTAGCCGGCATCATCTATGATTCTGCCCCAGCAGTCTTTCCCTGTACCCTGTACACCCAGAGCTGATCAGGGTGCAACAGGCAGGCTGGCATGTGCAGCTCCTTTCAATATGCGTGGGATCAACACTACAGCACTATAAGGAGGCCCTCTGTACATAGTTGTGGCACTTCCGTTGATCTCCATAGGTGTGCTCGCCTTCTTTTCATTTTCAACGCATTCAAAAACGCATTCCTTCTACCAGCAGCTTTACAAGAACCACCGAAAATTCATGAAGACTTTTTCGAACAGGTTTAGACTAACAGGCTACGACTGCAAGAAACGGTGGGGAGAAAGCGCGCAGAAAGGGAGAAAGATTCCCGAGTCAAGGAACGTTGCGAGAAAAGAGGAAATTACCATAACAGACTGTCCATAAGAAGAGTACACAACTGATGTTGAAAGACTACCACTAGGAAAACACTTAACCAATGTTTAGAAAAAAAGAGAAAAAAAAAACGTGAGTAGGCCTTCCAGGGCAGAAAGATAAGAGATAGATAGTCAAGTTGTTTACAGCCTAGCCGACTACAGGAGGAGGATGAAGACACTGGTCGGCAATGATGAAAGACCAGGGGGGAGAAAAGAAAAGAGCCAAAGAGAGTGAAAGAAGAGAGGGACTTTCTAGCAGTCATGGCTTTCCGGAGGAGGAAAAGAATATGATTTAACGCTTTAAGACCTTCGGGAGTCCCCTAGAAAGAAAAATCAGTGTGCGTGCGTGCGTGCATGCGTGCGTGCGTGCGTTGTGTGTGTGTGTGGTGTGTGTGTGTGTGTGTGTGTGTGGTGTTGTGTGTGTGGTGTGTGTGGTTTGTGTGTGTGTGTGTGTGTGCGAGTGAGAGTGGGAGAGAAGGAAAAAAAGAAAGAAAGAGAGAGAGGCAGACAGAGAGGAAGTGCGGTGTGTGTGTGTGTGTGTGTGTGTGTGTGTGTGTGTGTGTGTGTGTGTGGTGTGTGTGTGTGTGCGCGCGCGCGCGCGCGCTTGTAGGGAGCAGGAGGGGTTCTGCTCATTGAAAAGCAAACATAAATAAACCGGTTGGTGTTACAAAGAATGCTGCGTCTTGCTCACATCGTGATGATTTTGACACGCCCAATCGCCTCTATTGGCAGTTCCAAACTGAGATTCGCTCTTTCTTGACACCAGTTCACGCACTTCTCGTGCATCCATAACAGCGTTTTGTGTCAGAGACTTTCTTTTTGGCACCTCCTTCCTTCCTTCCTCCCTCCTTCCTCCTCCTCCTCCTCCTCCTCCTTTTTTTCTTCTTCTTCTTCTCCCCCGTGGGGATGCCATAGTGGCCCCCTTTCAGTAAATATTGCAGCCCTATTCTTGATTCTTGAAACTATGTTATCATTCTTTCTCATTCTTTTTTTTCTATTTTATTATCTTCCTCTCTGAACACTGCCAGTTTTTTCTATTCTACTTTTTTTCATATCTTTTCTATCTTCTGTTATGTCTTCCACTGTTTCTTTTTGTCTGCCAGATTGACTCGCCTGCCTTTGTTCATGCAAAAGCCCTCACGCTTTTTTCCCCTTCTTCTTACAAGTTGTTGCATGCCAGTCTTTTTGCTGTACTTTAGCGAGTAGCGGTAGATGGTGAGGCTACAAACACTGTTTTGAGAAAATACAAGCCCAGCTGCGTCTGTTTGCTTACACAGCCTTTTTTCAGGCCCTCATTACGTTTATCTTTTCTTTTTGGTCGTAGTTGTTGATGTTGTAAGTTATTATTCTTTTTCAGTCCAAAGGTCATAAAATGGGGTGGAGGAGGGTTATGTTGTTCGCAGTCCGGTCCGCTGAGGTTGGAAATAGTGTAGCATGAATGTTCTCAATTGAGGCATCATAAATTCTGCACACACTACTGGTGAGGGAGACTCTCTCTCTCTCTCTCTCTCTCTCCTCTCTCTCTCTCTCTCTCTCTCTCTCTCTCCTCTCTCTCAGGTCAACGTTTTCCTTTCCACAAGCTGACAGCCTTAAGAGGGTCATTGGTGGTCAGCTAAGCTATAAAGACACTGAGACTTCCTTTGTCCTGTTCTCTTTCATCTCCTTCTTTCTTTTTCTCTTAGCGGCGAAGATCATGACCAACTTCATGTGGATTCTTTCGTAGTTCACGTCTAGGAAAAAAGAGGACAAGAGAAGGGGAGGGGAACGGAGAGAGATTCAGTTTTGTGGCTTTCAAAGCTTGTAAGTGTTCTTAAAAGGTTCCACTCAAAAACTTCTGAGAGTTGATTGCAAAGCATTTTTTTTTTTATCCCACTAAACACTATTATCAATCCACCATAATCACTACCGTCCCGTCCACTAATATCTATCCAACTATTTCTAAAAACAAACTACAAATCCCACTGTTTCACACACACAAGCCAAGACCCTCCTCCCCCCCATCCTTCCTCATGTTTCCTCTCCCATGATCCCCTCCTGGAGTGGGGCCCTCGTTTCCGTCCGGGCGGAACATATGAAATAAGTGGTGTTTCTCATTCTTTGTTTTCAGTGTTCTAAAATTTAACATGTTTTTTTTGTGTTGTGTGTTGTTTTTTTCTCCTGAGGAAGACACCCAGAGACCATTCCTTCTTCATTGCCTTTTTCTTTTCGATTGACCTCTTTCGGTCCGAAAATGCATTGTGTCGTGTCCGTGTATGTGTTTGTAGGTGTACTTGGCCCGGTAACTACCCCCTTCTCTCCTCTCTAAAATTTTGCTCAAATTTCAGTACCTTCCATTTCTCCCATTTTTCCTCCGTGTTGACAAATTTCTTTAATGTACCCATTTTACTTTTCCCAAAGATCCTTCCTTTCCCCCTCCACCCCCCCCTTCTGGCTCAGCAAAGATTTTTTTAAGGAGCAGGGGGGGTGGATGTTATATGCAAAAAAAAATTCTAACCGATTTGTTGAAGAAAAGCAACACCCCCCGGGGACACACCCCTGGACCCCCCCCCCCCCCCCTTTCCTTTCCCAGACCCGTTTACCAATCTTGCCATGACAGGGAGAGAGAAAACAGAGGGCAGAGACCCTGGAGAGAGAGGAGAAGGCGGAGCGGCTGATTTTTTCTTTTTTTTGATGTTTCGTTTTTTTTTTTTTTTTTTTCCCCCCCCCCCCCGCTTTCTTCCCTTTTTTCGTGTGCTTCTTTTTTTTTATCGCCTTCCCCCCCCTCCGCTTGAGCGTTTTTTGTACTCGCCCGCCTCTTTTTCTTTCCCCCAGAACCGGCTGTTTCGTTTTATGGTTTTCAGTTGTAGAACAGTTCATGGTGTTGTGTGTGGCTCGTGCGCTGTGTGGTGATGTGTGTTCCCCCCCCCCGCCCCTTTTTTGATCCCCCCCCCCCCCCCGAAGCCGACTGTGACTCTTCCTCTCTCTCTCTCTCTCTCGCTCAGATCCTCTTCACAGTGTTTATTTCTCTCTCTCTCCTCTTCTCTGTATATTCCCCGCTGTTCTGTATTGTCTCCGTTTTGGTCCCTTTCCGTCCCCTCTATTAACACGGACCCCCTATTTGCTTATTCTTTAGTGATTTATGGTGCGTTCCGTAGAATACAGGAACAAGCAACGGAAAGAATAAAAAAGGGGAAATAAAGGATCCCGCCATCCTGAGGGAAGAAATAAAAGAAAAAAGAAAGAGGGCCCAGGAAACAGAAAAGCATACGAGAAAAAATGGGCCATCTTTCCCCCCTTTTCGGGAGAGATTTTGGGAAGTTGAAAGAAACCCATCTAGAGAAAAGGATGCTCATGTCCGAGATTTCGGAAAAT
Source organism: Conus betulinus (assembly GCA_016801955.1). NCBI lineage: Eukaryota > Metazoa > Mollusca > Gastropoda > Neogastropoda > Conidae > Conus > Conus betulinus. Next base: position 85,020 of record JADBJO010008608.1, read on the forward strand.
TTGTCGGTATGTTCAGTTATGCGGTGCACGGATGAGCGCCCGAATGATTTTTGTCATACCGGCTTATAACGGACCTCACAACGGTTTTTTCGGTTTTTATGAGGTATGAAGCGAAAGGCTTGGACTGATCGTCTGAACAAATTTGTAGGGATATGGTCATTATTGGGTCACCGATGATCACGATGTTTAACCAATATAGTACGATATTTCTATTTTAATTGGCTTCTATACCACACGGAATCGTTTTTCCCTCCCTCCCGTTTCCCAAAAACTAACCCCGCCGCTTTTTGCCTATCTTCACCATCTTGTTGAAATCGTATTCTTCGACTGTATTCAAGATAAACGGGAGTAGGTATATGCGCTTGAGTCTGTTGTTCAGATTCTTAGATTATAGTTTGGTGTCCATAATTTTCTGTCTTTGTGTTTAGTTCCATTTGGGATGGGTGGAAAGCACGCCGAATGGACAGCTAGAGTTGTACTTCGGTAGCGATGCCACGTGGAATAGGGCGGAGAGAGGAGAACCGGGGATCTAAAATTTTTTTTTCGTTAGAGTAGGTGTGTATGACGAAAATTTAGTGATTTTTGTCTGTATTGCTCTTGTAGCCAAAATTGTCTCGAATTAGCCATACTTCCAGTGTACCTAGACTTTTTTTGGCCCAAAGGTTCTGAAACAAATTGTGGAGTGTACACTTTTCGAAAGTCGTTCACGAGTAAAATACTGGGGAGGAGGTCGAAGAAGGACGCGTTGTGCCCTGGAACCCGCTGGAGAGCCACGCGTGTCCGCTGAGCCTCTCCTACCGTCGCAGTACTTCGCGAGGCGGGGGACGATGTTGAGTGAGCGAGCCGGAGAGGACCCGAAAGACCAGACACGGCGGCCAGACCGCAAAGACAAGACAGCGTACAGAAAGATACACAAGGACAGATAGACAGAGAGGCAGATTACACATACATAAGGAAAGACAGCGACCTCGGACTCCATCAGACCCCGTGACTTCCCTATGCGATGGGTCCCCCCCCGCCGGACCCCCACCCCCGTCCCCCCCCCCCCCTTTCCCCCCCCCTTTATACTAGCATAACTGGTGTTAGGCTCCTTAAGCAAGAGAAAATCCTAAATTTCTAGTATGCCCCTAATTACATGTAGTGTGGGACTCCAGAGCACGGTCTATCTTTGCATATATCTTTGGTACTATTAAGTAGAGGTTGTGGAAGCGTTGAAGACGACTCTCGAAGCAGTAAATCATTCAGACGCACAAGAGTAGCAGCTAGGAGTAGTCATTCTCTTCTACTCTTGTTCCAATTTTTGTTTGATTTGGATCATCAACTTTTTCTCACTTTAATTCCAATAATATTCAACCATAGATTGGTTCCAGATCCTGAAGTTTTGATGTTAGCATACTCAATAAGAATTTAAAAGATTGATGTAATGCAAGACAGACCCATTCAGGGTAAATTGTGGAGTTTTCGGGTATATCCAGAGTGAAAGAAGCACATATCTTTGTTTTTTCTGCCGAGTTGTGTAGTCCATTTTTCATGTAACAAAACACTGATAATTGTTTAATTCATGTGCATATTTTATCTCTGTGATTTAGAATCTAATGGCTTGTTTTTCATAGTGACTTCAATCCGCCAAACATATGGAGTCAGCAAACTGTACTAAAACTATGTCATTGGAGAAGCCTTTGGTTATATCTGCATTTAGGATAGTAAATACGATGAAGATAAGATCTGATCAGTGTGGAAGGGACCAATTTCCAGTGTTTTAGTGGTGGATAGTATGGTCTATTCTGTTTGAATAATTCTTTGAAATAAAAACTTTGATTAAATATGGATAGGTGCACCTTTATTCCGAACTTTTCAGTTTATATGCAAAAGATCGTTAATGCACGCTTGTTCGTACGCTTTCCTTATGTCAAAGGACAGTTAAAAAGATGTTTTGTCGTATTGCAAATTGTGTTTAAAAGGTGTTATGGGTTTCACCTGAGTTATGTTGCTCGTATTTAATGTATGGCAGATTTACTTTTGTCTTCGGCCTCAATGTCTCCCCTTTCCAGTTGTCTCTAAAGGACGGACCGGTTGTGACTTCCTTTTTTTTTTCAATCTTATTCGGTGTTTCCTGCTGCGCCACTTTTTCCGCACTTCCTCTTTTTTAGTTTTTACCCTTACCCTTTCCACTATTTATACTCTTTTTCTTTTTTTTTTTTTTAGAGTCTACATGTCTCCCATCCCCTTGTATCCCGCACTTTTTGTGCCACAAGCTCCTTCTTCCCCGCTGCCCCCATCTGGCCTTTACATGCTCCCCTCTAGGATTTTTTTTCTATTGTAATCAATCACCCCCTTTACGCTGTTACATTTGCCACCCTCTCCCTCCGCCACCCTCCCCTCTGCTGGCTCCATCACATTGACATCTTGTCTACGACCCAACTTTCTGTGCGGCTGGATAATATTGTCAAAGAGTAAGACAATTCCCTCCGATAGACCGATTCATTTTCTACATTATTTTACTTTCCACCATTCCCTTTTTCTCGTTTTTTTTCACTATCCGATACTAAGATATCCTCTCCGTTACCAATGCATCCAGACGGGTTCTCGGCATATAACCTAACCCATTTTTCCTGCTCGTCACATAAGGACAGGTTGAGTCGTTCGAGTTTGATGACTTTTTAGTCCTCGTTTCTCTCTTCTAGCTCCTATCTCCCCCTTTGCTTCCTTACTCTTTCACGTCCATCGAGACTTCCTTACTTCTGACTCCCCATCCTTGCCTTTTTTCCTTTCTTACATTTTGTATATCATTTTTCACCACCCCTTACGCAACAGCCACATCCTGACAGTTACCTCGCTAATTCGCTACACCTCCCTTTATCATCTTCGATTATATGTCCTTCTCCAGTTCTCAATCCTCCGACCTCGCCTTTTTGTTAAGATCTGGGACGATTTCCCCAAAACTGCCTTCCGTTCCCGTGAGATCCCGTTCTTTGACTTTGGACTCCCCCGTGCGACGTGGGGGTGACCAGAGTGTACTGGCAGACGCGGTGTGTGCTAGAGGCCTTTTTCTCGGCTCTCTTCTTCCCTCTCCCCTTTTCCTCTCTCTTCTTTCCTTCCTTCTCTCTTTCTCCCCCTTGTTCCGCGCTTTTCTTCCTTCCCGCTCTTTCCCTTTCCTCCTTTTCCCCCCCTTTTTTCTTTTTTTCTTTCCCTTCTTCTCCCCTTTCTTTTTTCCCGCCCCACCACCACAACAAAACGACCCCAACCCACAAGAACAAACAACACCCCCCCCCACCCCCACAACCAACGATACAACAGCCTCCAACACACACCCACACCGGATGATGGAAGTGTCGGTGGGAGGAAGGGGAGAGGGAGATGAGAGAGAGAGGAGAGAACGTGGAGAGGGAGGTGAGAGGAGAGAGAGATGAGAGGAGGGCGAGGAGAAGAGAGAGGACCGGGAATGCGTGGCGTAGGGGTGAGAGCGGAGAGAGGAGAGGAGGAGAAGGAGGAGAGCGAGGAGGGAGGAGAGAGAGAGAGAGAAATAGTCAACACAGACAGACAAATGTAACCACACACACACACACACACGGACAGAGACAGAAAACTGGATAGAGCCACAGACAAACAGGTAGATTGATTGATATCCATGTACTGGATGTCGTTACGTGAAAGAACAAAACAGTTTTCGTTAATTCTGCTGTTGACACTTAAAACCGAACGGGTACACACAAAACAAGGGACCGTCGTGCCTGATCGTAACGGGAATAGTTTAAATGGAAATGGGAGAACCCAAAATCCGCTTCGGCAAGTCCTCCCCGTCTTTTACTCCCCCTCGTTCACCCTCCCTAATGCTCTTTTTTTCAAGCAGAATCCAGGCTATTGTAGGAATAAGTTCCAAAAATTGACACAAATTCATGAAATTCGAAGACAACCAATAAAAAATGATGTTTCGCCGTTGACAGCAAGCATTATTTGTTTCTAAAATACAAAAAAGAGTACAACATAGCGGGCAAATTACCTCTATTCGCAGGTTTAATTTTATATCCGCCCTTTGCTCCAGATCTTCTTCATAAGTCAATGTCTTTTTCTTTGGGCCGCATTCTGTGTTTCCACAACGTCTGCTTCAAATCGGGTTGGTAGTTTTTGCCTCATGTTACTGGCAGACAGACACACCTGCAGACGTGTAAAAAAAAAACACCCATGTGGCAGAAGGAGTCTCAGGAGGAAAAAAGACCTCAGCCATGGTCGAACAGTCCCATAAGCTTATTCAGTCCTGAGTCCATCGCATGCTTCTTGATATATCCTTTAACAAAAACAAAAAAAACAAAAAAAAAAAAAAAAGAAGAAGAAGAAAAAAAAAAAAAAAAAAACACGAGACAGACATATTGCACCTGTTCTTGTGACCAAATCATCATCGTGAAAGTTGTAGTATGGTTGTAGTTGCAAGCTTCTAGTTTAAACTGGTGCTGTGGATTGCCTGGGGAAAAAATACCGACGCCAACTCCTCCCCCTTTTCTGCTCCATGTATGTATGTATGTATGTATGTATGTATGTATGTATGCATGTATGCATGTATGTATGTATGTATGCATGTATGTATTCCTTTGAAATTTGGAAGGCTTCAGCATATGTGGGACAAAACTGGCCATGAATCAGAGTAAAGCCAACTATCGAACACGACAGTCATGTTTGAATGCAAATCTCTTGGGGTGAACACGCCATCATGAATGATTGACCACAGAGAGCTTGTTTCCATGTATGTGTAGAGGGTCTGTTTCTCTTGACCTCTTAAAACATATGTGGAACTGTAGGATATGACAGCAAGTTTTTTTTTTTTAATCTAATCTCTCTGCAGAGCACTACCAGAGAGCATGAATATTGATATTGTTCCAGAACGACAGGCTCCCGTGGGATAGCCGGTCCTTTCTGGAAGCATCAGTTTTATGAGCATTCTGTCTTGTCTGACCCAGCGCCCTCCACTCTCTCTTTCCCAAAGCCTTGTTTTCTTCTATGTCCTCTGTGTTGCTATTTCTGCCAGATGATTCGGTGTCGTACGCGACATCCGTTTATCGTGTGTCAAAGCAGAATAAATAAAAACCCATGAAGCAACGACATCACATCTTTCTTTCTTTTTTTCCCTTCAGCTTACAGGACACAACCGACTTAGTTTTGAAATCCACAGCTTTTAATGGCAAGACTATGACGCATAATACAAATATTAAACCAATCAATGCGATCTTATAACCTCTCTCATCTCTCTCTCTCTCTCTCTCTCCTCCTCTCTCTCTCTCTCTCTCTCTCTCTCTCTCTCCTCCTCTCTCTCTCTCTTTGTCTGTCTGTCTGTCTGTCTGTCTGTCTGTCTGTCTGTCTGTTTCTTCTCTCGTCTCTCTCTCTCTGACCTTTCGCATGCCCCCCTCTCCCCTCCAAATAACTAGTAACTTCCGAAAGAAAAAAAAAAAACCTTTCGTGTGAAGTGGGTACAGTTTTAAAATCTGGGACAGAAAGCCACACATAATTGCTCACATACTTTGCTCACAGGTACTTTGCCATCTCATGCATTTTTTTTTGCTCCTGTTCTTTTTTTTTATGGGGGGGAAGGGGGGGGGGGGGGGGCATGAATGTGTCATGAGAGAGGGCATGAGGAACCACCTGGAAGAAGACTGAGGAATGCATTTTCCAATGAATAATTTAATACCATGTGGAAATCCATTTTATCTCATAGGCTGAGCTTGGTGACCCATAAATTTTTTGTGCAATGACCGTGTTAAAAGGAAGTGTTTGACACGCTGTCAGTGATGTCCTGCGAGCGGTAAGGTGAGGGTCAGAGTTGAAGAGAGTTCAATATGAATATTTATGAGCTGGGAAGTCATGCTCCTCATTCTGGAATCCTAATGTCCACGCTGTCAGCACTGTCTTTCGGAACTCTTTTCCTTCTTTGCCTTGATGAAGGAAAAGAGAGGAGAAAGATGAAGGTTTGGCGGGAGAGGAGGATGTCGAGGGGGGGGGGGGGAAGTCGGGGGGAGTACTGTGGTGGGGGTAGGAGGGGGGGGGGGGCTGTGAATGAGCAGAAGTACGTATGGGAGGAAATGAATAAATGAATAAATAAACAGGCGAATACATACATACATACATACATACATACATACATACATACATACATACATACATACATACATACATACATACATACATACATACATACATGCATGTATGCATGCATGCATGCATGCATGCATGCATGCATGCATGCATGCATACATACATACATACATACATACATACACATACACACGTACACACATACATAAATTAATAAATCAATCAATGGACAATCGACCATACATAGATACATACATACATACATACATACATACATAACATACATACCATACATACATACACACATACACACGTACACACGTACACACATACATGATTTAATAAATCAATCAATGGACAAACGTGCACGCGATAGAGGTTGACATTTTGTTTAGCTGGATAAGTAAATTACTGTTTAGTTTCATTTCCAATTTTTTTTTAATCGCTGTGTTTCAGTGGAAACTTGCTGTTATCCATCTCCTCTTCAAGCACCTTGTTACAACGTAGACACTGGAGTTTTATGGCACGTTCTCTCTCCAATACTGACATGACTTACTGAGGTGACGAAAACATATGAACTTCTACATGCATGTGCATGCAACATAGGCTTAGGTACCAACACATCGGCACGTGTGATGACAAGGTGATCCGAACCAACCTCCAACCCTCCTCTCCATTACAATCACCATCTACAAGCACCCAACCCCTTCCTCTCCGCTCCTGCTCCACACTTCCTTTTTCATCCGTCACTCCCCGATCACCCACCAGATATTTCCAATGTTTAAACTGTAACCCACAGGAACGGAAACAGACTGCAATG
>JADBJO010008609.1:0-12500 GCA_016801955.1 Conus betulinus
TACCCACCTATTACCCAATACCTTACACAGATACGTGCGTATCTCCACCACCCCATATTCAACACACACCCCACACACACCACACCCACACACAACCACACACCCACACCACACACCCGCCCGCCTCACGCCGCCCCCACACACACCGAACCACCCAACACACACTCCACACACTCCTGCGGCTCAACGCACGCACGCGCGCCCATGGACCACAGAACACACCTTATCATATGCATACACCACATCAGTTACACACCCTGCAACTGGGCCCCAATCCATACATGGCATGTGTAACTTCACTACACACACCATGCAATGATGAAATGGCACCACCAATGTTTTAGGTTTACTCAGGTCTACTCGCGCTTTGGGCTATGCGTGGGTCAGAACCATAGCTAAGTCGTAGCCCCCCAGCCCTCTTCATGAATTATCCTCATTTTAGTTAAAAATATTAATCCGCAGCTTTTTAATCTGCTCCGTTTTGGGCTCAAACTTCTATGTGGGTTTAGCGATGTAACCTACCGCAACGCAGTGACGGCCCATCCTTGATGAAACTGAACCGAATCTATCTTTTTTATTCACTTGGTTTGTTGCATGTTTTTTTTTTCTTTTTTTTTTCTTTTCTCTTTTGTGTTGTTTGTGTTGAATATGTTTAGATTCTTTCACAGTTGAAGAACCGAACAATGAAACAATCACCCGTAAACACAGCGAGTCCTCTGTAATATTACAGTTTGTGTGAACTGTATTTGATGTTTTGTGGTGTGTGTGTGTGTGTGTGGTGGTGTGTGGTGTGTGTGTGTGCGTGTGCTAGTGTGTGTTGTTTGTGGTGTGCGCGCGCAGCGCGTGCGTGATGCGTGCTTGCGTGCGCGTTTTGTATTGTGTGTTGTGGTTAGTGTGTCGGGTGTGGGTGCGTGCGGCTGCGTGGTTCCTCTCTCCCATGGTGGTGAGCGCACCACAGACCTTGCAGTTAGTAAGGTCTGTAGCATACCGTGGGGCCAGACTGACTAACACAAACCGAGTCCCAAGTACAGGTGCTGACCGATACTCCCAAGCCAATCGACAGTCGCCCTGCAGACAGAAGTAATGAGTGGTTCCGGTCCATATCCACCTGAACTCGATGGGCGTCCCACGACGATTGTCAGACGAGGCTCAGATATTGGGGAAAAACCCTGTTTACATCCATTCCTTCACCCTCACATTCAGGCACACCACAAACACACACACTCCGGACTCACACACACCGCACGCACGCTCCGCACGCCCTCACACCCACACACACACAAACACCCACATGCGGCGCGTCCGCGCATATAACCACCTTTCATCCCGTCCCCCTCCTGTCTAAGTTTTCTTCTTTTTCCAGAATCCTTTGCACAGTCATTGGTCACGCGAAAAAGGAATTGTACGCAGTTCTCTCGTCCCCTCGCTCTCCCCACTTCGCACTACTTATCGTTTAGTTCGCATCGTTTTTAGTTAAGTGCGTCTCATCGTCATGGGACTAGTTCATTTTCGTTTGATTTTATTGGGATTTATCTCTCTCGTTTTTTCAATTATTGTGGATTTCTCTCTTCTTCTCTTCTTTCTCTCTCTCCTCTCTGTCTTCCGTCTGTCTGTCTGTCTCTCTCTCTCTCTCTTCTCTTCGTCTATCTCTCGTGCTGTAACTGTTTTTGCATTTGTCCACCCTGCCATGCTTTGCAAAACTGTTAGAGTAATATATATTTCAGTGCGTGATATCAGCCATAAGCTTATTGGTTGCTCTTTCGATGAAAACTATCCTATGCTTTTTTTTTTAACTACTAGGTGCTGCTTATTCAACAGGATTGTTTTTCGTCCAGACCTTAGGGAGGCAGTTTTCGTGGATTTTTGCTTTTTTAAACTGAAATCTGCCAATGTTAGTGCAAAAGACCACTGGTGGGTGTTTGTCGGCGGTGCCTGGTCAGACAAAGAATTGGAAGAACAGCTGGAGTTGTATGAAACAGTTTTTATACTGGGGGGGAGGGGGGGGGTGGGGGGCTCTGAGCCTTACTAGTGCTAGAAAGGAAGAAAAATCACGGAGTGAGAGAGACAGAGGAGTGAGTGCGGCGAAGGGAGAGAGAGAGAGGAGAGAGAGCTCTTTAGACAGACTATTGCTAGGACCGACAGAATCCAGGTCACAGAGACAGAGAGTGAGTGAGGCGAGAGAGGAGAGAGATAGTACAGGACAGACAGACAGACAGACAGACCAGTCCCAGACCCAGACAGAGAAGGAGGAGAGAGAAGCGAGAGAGAGTCGAGGAGAGAGAGAGAGAGAGAACAGACAGTGAGTTGTGGGATGGGAGATCGATAGAAATGACAGGCGGTTGGGAGGAGAGAGAAGAGAGAGAGAGTCAGAAGCAGAGAGGAGAGAGAGAGAGAGAGAGAGAGAGGAAGTGACGGATAGTGGGAAAGGAAGAAGGAATGGAAGGAGGGAGATAGGGAGGAAGAGAGAAAGAGAAAGAAGGAGAGGAGAGGAAAGAGGAGAAAGACAGAAGAGAGAGAGACGAGAGAGGAGGAGAGAGAAGCAGAAAGAAGAAGAAGAGACGGAAAGAAGGAAGAAGAAGAAGAAGAAAAAGAAGAAGAAGAAATATAGTGGGAAAAAGAAGGGGAAGGAAGGAAGGAGCCTAGGGAGGAAGAGAGGAAAGGGCAAGAGGAGACAGACAGACAGACAGAGACAGAAAGACAGGGCAGACAGGTGAATGAATGAATTGATGAATGAATGAATGATAATGAATGAATGAATGAATGAATGAATGAAACAAGAAACAGAAATGAAGGGCTCTTTGGGACGTGGGGAAGAATTGCGAAGAAACAAGGAGAGAAAACTAACCTTACTTAGTTCAGTTGAGATGATCGCAGAGAGAAAGAACAAACAATAAAGACAAGCAAAAAGGAGTCCAATATGAAGATGGTGAACAAAGAATGAAAAAACAAACAGGAAGGGTAATGTAAAGGAAAAAGAAACAACACACAGACGAGCTGTTCAGCACTTAAAGTATGAGTGATGTCTGTGGAGAATTTTTGTAGAAAAAGTCTTAGACTCGTAGCATTTGTGGGCTTACAAGCTTTGATTATTCGGGACTATTTGTCATTTCAGGTATTTTCCCCATAGATGAAAAAAGAAACTTGACTAGAGGAGATATGTTTATCTTAAACAAGACAAAAAAAAGAGCAACAACAGTTTGTGGTTGACAGGGGGGAACTTCATAAGAAGAGCTTGTTTCCCTAGGAAAGCGATCTCATTTCGTGGTCATTGTCGCGAGTTTTATGAGTCTCCTTCTCCACAACACCCATCTGATGAGGGGGTCCCTCGTGTGGATCTTGTTCCTACGAAAGTGATCTCATTCGTGGTCATTGTCGCAACAGTTCTATGAATGGCTCCTTCGTCACAAACAATCTCACCTGATGAGGTCCTCATACGGTCGAAACATCGTGTCCTGCAGGGGCCTTCGTAGATTTTTTTTTTAACCATCGTGGCTATGAACTGAATTTATTGCAGCCAAACAGACCAGTCTATAAGTCTGTCAGCAATGTTTTGTGCCCACGTTTCGTAGAGATTCACTCTGTGCCATTCTCTCTCCAAGAGCTTTACGGCATATGAAGCAATCATCATCACTTTTGTCCCATTTTCTCATGTTACGCATTTTGTTGATGATGTAACTTATATTACAATTTGCGCTTTTCCGTGATATTGTCCTAAATCACCGTGCCACAAAGAAAAAAGAACGTTCGTGTGTCTGGATTAATGTTATGGGGATAGTGGACTCAGAAGACTGACAGCCTCGCTAGAATATTTCGTGACGATGTGGGTGTATTCACCCATTGCGCTCATATGAACTGGTCGGGCTTTAGACCCGTTACCGACTGAATGTAATGTCCCGCACGCTTGTTCACACCAGAAACCTCTCCTCGGCGAGTAAGAAAGGGTACATGCTCAAAGCCACTTTCACATACGACCAATCACCTATCTCGGAGTCTTGATGACGGTTGGGGACGCCATATAGAACATCTCCAAACCAGCTTCTTGCATTCTTCCTGGTTCTCAGACGCTCTTAGACAGTTGCTGAGTGTGAGGCCAGTCCATGCACTGATGTTGTCCTCCCATCTCTTTCTCGGTCTTCCTCTCCTTCTGCCTCCTCGCACTGTTCTTTGCAGGATGGTTTTTGCCAAGTCCTTAATACGATTTTCATTTTCCTTCCTTTCACTGTGGACAACAGGACTTCCTATGGTCCAATGGCTTGTTTTACTCTGCTCAAGACCTCCAAGTTGGTAATGTGGTTTTTGTATGAGATGCCAAGGATCTTGCGTGAGCATCTCATCTCTAATGCCTGAAACCTTTTCTCAGGTTTAGCTGTCAGAGTTCACGTCTCACAGACATAGGGAAATGTGGCAATGACCAGGGAGCGTATCAGGTGTGTTCTTTGCAGACATATCAGAAGGCATAAATGAAGCCCCGACCAACACTGGTTGTAATCTGTGACTTTGATTGAATTGTACACACAAAGAGGAAAGGCTGACTATAGCAGCGAGTTTCATGGGGTTTGATTTGATTTCTAGCAGATCATTTACAGTGCCAGTTCAAAACTAACACTAAATACGGAGCAGAACGGAGACCTGCCATGCCTCCCCATTCCCACCTCCACTGTCCCCTTTCTCTCTTACAGGAAAAGAAGCTATCACCGCCACCTTCACCACCACCACCACCACCAGTAACAACAGCCATACATCACTTTCTCATCATACTCGAACTCACTCATAGTTTTTTTAACGTCAGTTTGAGAATTTTTGACCTAATACAAGCAATGAAAATGGACAGAATTTATTATAGAAATGGAGATCTACATAGCACGCAGGAACGAATACCACCTTTTTTTTCACGAAGCTTTCTGACACAGTTTGGTATCTTCGTCGTTTCCGCGTGCATCATCCAGTAAACCGAACACAACTTGAAACAAATTAGTGAAACCTCGACAGAAAAACGTTAAAGGGCATATCGATCCGAACCACCCAACGACGCCGGAACAAGGCAAACTTGATCTGTTTGTAACGCTGTGATTGGATCACATTCACACTGCTCGCTGTTTTGGTGATGTTTGTTCTGTTTTTTTTTTTTTTCTAAAGCTTTTAAAGGGCCGACAAACGGGACGACACACAAGCGTGATGCTGATGCTTAGCATCAGAGGCAAAGCAAAACTGTGTACACATGTGTCGCTCCACGTTTCGGGCTGCGGGTAGCAGCGTCCGTAGTTTGGGCTTGCGACGCAATACACCAATTCTTACTGTCGGGGGGTAGCATCGCTTCCATTGTATCACAGTGCAGCAAGGCTGATGTATGTCTGACGCCAGACGTCACTAATGAGAAAGGGACCCCCATCAAATTCATTCCTCAATGATGGCGTAGAAGACAACGGAGCATTTAATGAAACGAAGAATAACGGGCCAGTTTATAAATTATTTAAAAGCAAGGAAAATCTGTACAGATGAAAATCTGTACAGCTGTCGTTGCTCCGCGACCATCCATTTCTGGGCAGAAGGGTTTGAGTGTTTTTTGTCGTTTCTTTTTGTTGTTGTTATTTTTCTATGCGGGTATTGAAATATCGTCTCCGCATTTAGATTCAGTGTCAATTACAATTTTACTCGTAAATTCGTAAACAAACGCATCAACATGCAGTAAATAAACAAAATGCAGTGAACTACCGAAGCGACGAATGCCTTCCGCGTCCAAGCCAGGAGATCACCACGTGCAAGTCACGTGACCACAGTGTCCAAGTCACGTGACTAGTCGCTCTTCATATGCTTCCCTTCAATTCGCCCAGTTCGACCACAAGTTGGCAAGACATGGGGGGGGAAAGAGCGAGCGCAAAGCAAAATCCTTTTTCTTGCACACACTCCGGCGAGAGTCTCACCTGGTGTGACAAGGGCTTTAGACTGTCACTGACTACACTATACCCAGAGCTATAAAGTGTTTTCACTAATTGCGCTACCTTTTGCGTCGGAAACAAACAAACAAACAAAAAAGAACCCAGTCTTTGCTGAAACACTCGTAACGGAAGCAATTGTCTTTTTGGTACCAGACAGCTTAGGCGATTAAGCAGACCTCTTTGTACCATAAATTGAGAAGGGTTTTTTTCGCTCTCACTGGCAGCTCTCGCGATTTCTCAGGAAAGGATTTTTTTTTCAACCCCCAAGTACTGACGAACGGACTGGCTACGCTGAATTGGGTCAGCGCTGTAAAAGCGGCGAGACGGTTAATTGCTTGTAGCATCAGCTTGCAGAGGCAACTCCGTCAAGCCTGCAGGACCTGGCCGTAGATCTGTGTATAATGGGAGGAAGCGGCCCGGTGACTCAAACAGCGGATCACTAGAAAAAGCCAGAAGGTTTTAGGTTCAAGTCGGTGTCGAGCTATCCTTTCTATTTTCATTGTTTTGTCGTTAGTTCCGTTTTTTTTGGTTGGTTTGTTCGTTTTTTTTGGTTCCGTTTTCGCTTCCCTCTCTCTCTCTCTAAACTCCCCCACTCTCTCTCTCTCCCACTCTCTCTCTCTCTCTCTCTCTCTCTCTGCCACTGTGTCTCTCTGTATCTTAGTCTCTCTCTCTCTCTCTCTCTCTCATCTCTCTCTCTCTGGGTGTGTGTGTGTGTGTGTGTGTTGTGTGTGTGTGTGTGCGTGCGTGCGTGCGTGCGTGCGTGCGTGCGAGTGTGTGTGTGTGTGTGAGTGTGTGTGTGTGTGTGTCTTTCCCTCTCCGTCCTCTCTCTCTCTCTCACTCTCTCTCTCTCTCTCTCTCTCTCTCTCTCTCTGCCTCTCTCTAAAATGCATCAGATAGTGCTGTGTGGCGAAAGATGTTCATAATGATACTAATAAGAGAATATTGTTGTCCCTTTCAGAAATTCAGAGCGCTTTGCGATAACAAGGAACACCCATCTACACAACATCTCTCTTTAGTTTTGTTTCACACTTACTCGCACAAACACGCTTTCACCCTTCGTCTCTACACAGGCACACTCACTCCCACAATCAAATCCGCACCACACACACATGCACACGTGTACGCACGATGAGAATGCAGATGATGAAGATGATGCTACGGATTTCCATTCCGGTCTGAGACTGCACTATAGGGCAGGTACTCTACGCTTACTGTACGTCAACCAGGCCCGAGAGATGAGGACACCTGCACTGTTCGTGAGGAAATTTGAGCCACACTCTCAAAGATGCATTGATTTAGCGGATTAAAACACGACTGTGGTCCCAGTCTTTTCTAATCGAGCCTATAGCAAACTCAATTCTGGATAGGGGCCGGGGCAGAAAAATCACACATGGCTCTGATGGGCATTAAACCCACGACCTACCAGCCGGGAATCCATGACGCTAACCATTTCGCCGTGGCCGCTGGTTTGGTAACTAATGTTGTAGTTGCCTCTGGTGGAGGATATTGACGGATGCAGTTGATGCGTCTGAGTTCAATGTGTACGGCCTCATATATTTTGACATGTATTCATTCATGGATAAAATCAAAGTAAAGCCAAGGTTACACATATGATCAGAGAAAGAGATAATTGGTGTTGCCTCCAAGAGAGACGGTAGATGACAAAGCAGAAACTGCAGATGTAAGTGATAATCGTGAAGCGAGTGTGACATCATCATTCAGTTTTAGATGGTCGTTTGACATTTATGATTTTTAATTCTGAAACACGGTACTGAAGAAATAGAACAAGACTATAATAGTTTGATGGCAAGCCAGAGTCACTCAGCTGCGTATTGTCTGCGCGCACTTCAGAGCGGATTGAGTGTGTATCAATGAGAAGCTTTGAAGGAATTGTATAAAGTACTAACAGCACAGGGCCGAACACAGATCCTTAAGGCACGCCAAGTATGGCGGTATGCTCGATTCCAGTGTAAGTTCAAAACGCGAGAGAAGAATTTCGTGTTCAGTTGCATCGGTGACAGCCCAAGGATCAGGAAGAAAGTGGAATGGAAATTTTGTCTTGGTCGACAGACGCTAAGAAGGCGAAGTAAAACGATTGCTGTGACATAAACTGCTTGACAGGCTGACTGGCGAAGACTGAGGATACTGAGAGTCGCCAGATCAGAGAACAGTTGATGAATGGTAAGTCCATCAAACGCTTGAACAGAAATGAAAGGTTTGATGTTAGTTTGCAATTGTTTCTCGAAGTGTCAATCGGAGCTGGATGTCTTCAGTATGGTATTTACAATAACAGTTTTGAGCTCACTGTATAAGATTCAGAAATGAATCTTCTTCTTCATACACTCAGACAGTAATCCCAGCGGCACTGACGAAGGCTGCGTACGGCAGAGGCCCTTCAGAGATCCACAGAGCTTCTCCCTCGTCGATGAGTTGACAGGCTAGGTCTATGCTCTTAGCTTTTTTGTGTGGGACATTCCTGCAAGAAGTGTTCCACAGTCATTGGGGTTATGCCACATGAGCACCCTGAAGATTCGCCAATGTGGAATTCTGTGAACATGGTATGTTTGAGTCAGGAGTGCCCTGTTCTCAGTCTCATAATGCTCACTTGGTCTGATCTGGGCAGTAGGCAGTATGCATCCTTCTTGTTGAAGTCTGGGTGCTGCTCTGCTTCCAGAAATGAATGACTCGTTTATGATGTCAGTAATAGTGGGAGAAGAAGAAGAATACTGCATTGAACAAGAAGTCTGGTTTGCATGGGACCCAGTTCACAACATTTTGGGGTGTTGAATTTAAAGGATCCAAACGTCAAGTCAGTCCTACTGTATGGAGCCGAGACATGGAGGACAACAAAGACCACACCACAGGAAAGTGCAGACTTTCACCAACAGCTGCCTGAAAAGAATCTTCCAGATCCATTGGCCCAACACCATCAGCAACTCAGACCTGTGACAGCGTACCAACCAACTGCCAACCGAAGATGAGATCCAGCGCAGAAGATGGGTATGGATTGGGCACACTCTGTGGAAGCCAGCCAGTAACATCACCAGACAGGCGTTATCATGGAACCCCCAGGGAAAACGAAAAAGAGGACGGCCAAGAAACACCTGACGACGGGACCTTGAGGCAGACAGCAAGAAGATGGGACACACCTGGAAACAACTAGAGAGGGAGGCCCAGGACCGAGGACTGGCGGACTGTTGTCGGCGGCCTATGCTTCGGGAGGAGCGACGGGCATAACTGAACTAACTGAATTGAAAGGATCATTTTTAGCACAAATTCTTCCGAGAAATATTAAACTGGATAAGTGGGTTGCAAGGAAATAGAGAGAGAGAGAGAGAGAAGAGAGAGAGAGAGAGAGAGAGAGAGAGAGAGAGAGAGAGAGAGAGAGAGAGAGAGAGTTTACTGTGAGACGGGAAAAAATGGTCTCAAGCAGCGATGATGGTTTTTTTTTTTGTAAGTCAGCAAAACATATTTAAGAGTTAATATCAGAGATAGCTGGGAGATAATTGTTAAAGCCAAAACGCGATCACACATTGTGAGATAGATGTTAGTAAAATGGAGAACTATACATGAAAGAAGCGCGAAAAGAAGTAAAAATATACATACATGTGATGTGTCTCACTCGCAGAGACCCCCCTCCCTCTCTCTCTCTCTCTCTCTCTCTCTCTCTCTCTCTCTCTCTCTCACATATCTGATAGTGGCTTTGATGCAAAAGACATATTACTGTTTATGGTAAAGGCCTCTCTCCTCATCCCTCATGCACTCCCTCGTCACTCTCTCTCTCTCTTTGTCTCTCTCTGTCTGTCTGTGTGTCTATCTGTCTCTCTCTCTCTCTCTCTCTCTGTCTCTCTGTCTCTCTGTCTGTCTGTCTGTCTGTCTGTCTCTCTCTCTCTCTCTCTCTCTCTCTCTCTCTCTCTCTCTCTCTCTCTCTATGTGACATCATATAGTAGTCTTGATGCAAAATACACACCACATCCTGGCTGTCAATTGCAAGGACTGCTCTCTATCTGTCTGTCTGTCTATCTGTCTGTTTGTCTGTCTGTCTCTGACGGTCTGTCCGTCTGTCTGTATGTCTGCCTGCCTCTCTCTCTCTCTCTCTCTGTCTCTCTCTGTCACACACACACACACACACACACACACACACACAACACACACACACACACACACACACCACACACACACATATCGCGAGTGGGAGGTCGAGATTCTAGACTGTGGGATGGGATGGTAAGCCGCATATAGTCAGTATACCTGTAATGGTGGGAGAAGAATTTTTGTCTATGAGACAGACTTTGACCTTGGATCAGAAGACTCGCATGTAAGACACACATACACACACCGACGTAGAACATGTTCCTGACTCCGAACAACCAAAATACAGAGACGGTGTTTGTCAGAAGGACACTGGCCTAGTTTTTTGTCAGTTTTGTGTCTGGGATATTTTCTTTTTCTGTTCTCGAAATGTAGCTTTCACCACATATCATCTTCAAAGCTATTTTCGATCGCTTGAATTAAAACGAAGAAAAGCTAGCAAAAACACATTTCAATGGTTTAAAAGTCGTTCTTCGTCTGTTGTCAGCTAGTATTTTAGGTTTTGTTTTTCAGAATAATTTATCATCAACAGATTATTTACTCCAAAAACTACAACTTTTGTCGAAAAAAAATCGTCATTTTTGATGGAAGTTTCTGCCGTTTGTATTCTTTAGGAGGCTCGTGCATCCTTCCACTGCTACTGTATTTTGTACACCACTGTATGAAAACACGCCCAATACACGACTTTTGTCTAAAATACACCTAACAAGAGAGGCAGGTGCTTATACGAATCACATATGATAGGTGTGCACCATAAAAAGATGTGGGGGCACAGGTTACAGCGTACAAGTGGGAACAGACAGAGGCCTACACATCTTGCTTGCGTCATCTGGCCTGATCACTCCCTTTGTGACCAAAGCTGACTGTTCTCTCAGATCCGTCCTTTCTCTTCACAGTGTCTCCGATAGCGTTGTAAATACTTAAACGACGTCAATAGACATCACAGAATAATAACGTGTGTTCACAGTTGACCGTTTTAGATCATAACGACGCCTTCTCCTTCCCCCTCCTTGTTCCCGCCCCTCTTCCTCCTCCCCTTCTTCGAACCCTTCTCTTCTTCCCGCCTGTCCCCCCCCCCCCTCCCCCTGCTCCACCACCTCGTTCTCATAAAACTGTCTGCTTCTTCTATTCCTGTACTGTGGCCAACATCAAGACGGTGAAGAAAACGCCCCAGAGATGTTACCTTCTCAGGGGATAGCGGGAAAGAAGAGAGATATAAATAAAGATTTTTTTTTTCAGACAGCCCATCGACACATTCACATCTCTAGCGAGATTCACCTTGACTACTGCAGCAGTACACGACCAATGCAGGTCACTCCCGTTGGGATATAACACGAAAGGGAGCGTTCTTCTTTTTCTTCTGCGTACGCAGGCTGATACTCCTGCCGACGCTCCCTATAATTATGGACAGGCGGGGTATTTATCCCATCTACCCAACAAAGGGAGTGGAGTTTTGTGTGCTTGACCGTTTTTTTTTTTATCCCGCCATTAAGGCAGCCATACTCCATCTTCGGGGAAGGGTGCATGCTATGTGTAACGTGTCATCCATACGAACGGCCAAAGTGGCCTTCTCTTCCGAAAGTTGGTGATGGGATTTTACGTGTGTGCAAGATGTTATGCGTGTGTTCACACACGGAACCTCGGTTTATGGTCTCATTCGAAGGACTGTACGGGAAATGGAGTCAGAACTAATGTTAACTCCGAGGGAAAAATCCCCCTGTACCGAAACGGCTCGGCGGAGATTCGAACCCGCAACCCTTGGATTACGAGTCCGGCGCTCTACCAACTGACCTATTCCGGGCCCCCAGAATGGAGCATAACGTGCAGCCTCACATGGAGTCTGTGACCAGAATGAAGCCACGCAGCACCATCTTCATCATTCTCCTCCTCACCCATCAGCTTCAAGAACATGTCTCATATTCTGTGGACTTCCATGCATATTACCGCTTTCATGATGACTGGATTATGTTGATGGTGGGCCACTCTTTAAAAAGAAAAGAAACTGGCTCGGCCTGTTGCCTATGCGCTTAGCACATCAATCACTCCACCAGCCTACCTACCCTCTCCCATCCCTCACCCAACCGTGAAACTTGTCCTGCCCTCCTCTTCTCACTGCTGTTCTCCTCCTTCTTCCCCTCGTTATTTTCTTCTGATCCATTGTCTCCTCCCGATAGTAAAAACGGCAGCGGCATCTAGAGAGAGTTCCCCGTAATCTATATTATGCCACGGCCACCTGAAGAAGGGAAAAACTCTGATTCTCAATTATTCTAGTTAAAACCTAAATATGAATTGTGAAGCACAGAGCCGTCAGATGATCATATCAAATACTTTAGTAATGACCCTTGACTTACTAGGCAGAACACAAATACCAAGCATTATGAAAGAAAAACGAAAATTAGTAAATATTAGTAAATAGAGATGGGGGATGGGGGTGAGGGGGGGGGGTGGGGGGTGGGGGGGGGCAAGCAGTGG
>JADBJO010008609.1:22500-27500 GCA_016801955.1 Conus betulinus
ATGTCATAACAATAAGATTTGCTGGTTTCCTTGCGTGCTTTTTTTCCCCTGGTGTTGTATGCAGATGAATGTCTTTTTTACCAGTCATGCTGGTTATCAAAACAGTGCAGTTCAGACGATGACAGGATTCAAGCATAACTCATTTTCAGACATTTGAAAGTAAGTTTAACACAGGGCCACGAATAAATATTTTCGTTGCTTGGTCACACGCACAAAAACAAAGTTAAATGGAATACATCTTGAAAATAAAACAACACACAAATGTGAAAATCTATTCTGAACTATGAATAATAATAAATGTCTTCAGGATTCCCGGAAGATTTAAAAAAAAAAAAAAAAAAAAAAAGGGCATTGTGTGTGTGTGTGTGTGTGTGTGTGTGTGTGTGTGTGCGCGTGCGTGCCTTGATCATTGTTGGAAAATAATAATGTTTTTGTCGGAAGTTTCAGTATACATTTCCTTGGATTGCTGTGCATCCTTACATGGCCGGTGTACTTTGTACACCGCTAAATGACAATACGCTTTACACACCTATTTTGCCAAAAATACACCTAACAAGAGAAGAGCCGCCTATATGTTTCTTACCTGATAGACAAAGACCGTAGAAGAGATGAGGCGGCACAGCTTACGAGGTACAAATGGGAACAGACAGGGGCTGACACATCTTGCTTGCGTCATCTGGCCTGATTACCTCCCTTTGTGACCAAAGTTAACTGTTCTCTCAGATCCGTCTTTCATCTTGAGAGCATCTTTGATAGCATTGGGAATACTGAAACGATGTCAAAATATATCACAGAATAATAACGCGTGTTCACACTTGAGTGCTTTTGATCATAATGATGCCCCCCCCCCCCTCCCCCCTCCCCCCCCCCTCTTTCCCGTTCTTGTCCTCGCCCTTCTCCCTTCTCAACACCTCTTCTCATCTCTCCCCCTCATCTTGTCCTCATAAAAACTGTCTGCTTCTTCTATTCCTAGACTGTGGCCAAGATTAAAATGGCGAAGAAAACACCCTGAAAACGATAATGTTTTCTCAAGAGATGACACGAAAGAAAGAAAAAAAAAACTGTATATCTTTTCAGACGGTCCATCGACATATTCACATACAGTTGTGGCGAGATTGACCCCCACCTCTACCCACACCCAACTGCTGAAGCGGTGCACGACCACCACCAACACAGGTCACCCCACGGGTGAGATAACACGAAAGGAAACGTAAAGTGCAGTTGTCTTATGTAGTCTCTGATCAGAATAGAGTTTATATAGCAACATCTTCATCAGCCTGATCCTCATCGATCAGTATCAGTAGAATGGCTCTGGCATCCCGTGCCCTGTCATGTACTTTACTACTTTCGTGCAGACCCGCAATTTTGTTCAGGAGTTACTTCAGCAGTGCTCTGCCCTTAGGCCAATCTACTGAGCCTGTCAATCTCCCCATCACCCCCACCTTGCTCGCCCCCACCCCTCACCCACCCGTTATCCTTGCCCTATCTCCTTTCCTTTATCGTTTGCCCCACCTCTGCCCTTCCCTCTTTCCTCTCTTCCCCTCACGGTTCACTGTCTCCGGCCAACGATAAACACGGGGCTGCAGTGCCAAAATAGAACCCTCTCTCTCCCTTCCCCTTCCCCCCCCCCCTTCCCCTCTCGCCCCCCTGGCCTTGACATGTATTACTATACAGCCGCCACCTGCAGTGGGAGAAGACCGATTCTTTATCATTTCAGTTAATGCCTGAACACATAAAGCACAGAGCGGCCTAATGAACGAATCAAATACTGGAGTCATCAACCTTGACTTACTGACCTGTTTCGGGACAGGACAACAAAACAACAATAATTGGACAACAACAACAACAAAATAACAAAAAAGAAGAAAAGTAGTAAGTAGTAGGGAGGAAAAAAGCAAGCAAAGGTAAAGTAGCCCCCAGTTACTTTTGAACATGACAATAGGATTTGAAAAGGAGGGAGTTGGGAGGTGGCGGGGGTGGGCGGGAGGGGGGAGGGACAGCAGAGAGCGAAGAAAGACAAAATGTTATAAAAAAGAGGGGGGGGGGGGGGGGGGGGGGGGGGGGGGGGGGGCGTTAAATCGTAAACATGAAATCGTTCGCAGACAGTGATAGGAATCATTGAATTATGAAGTGCGGACAGACTCCTTGGCATCTGGCTGTCACGACTCGATGTTCGTCTTCTGGATGAATACTCCTTTACATTAAAATGTATGTTCTAGCTAAAACTTGATATCTTCTTCTTCACTTTCTTCTCTCTCCCCCCCCAGCCTCCCCCCCCCCCCCCCCCCCCCCCCCCCCCCCCCTGCCCTCCCCCAACTCGTCTTCGTGAAATAAGGTATCTGGATAAGTCTCGTCGAAGGTCTTGCAGTTGTCGAGAAACATCGAATGTTTAAGCTTACCATGGACTACCACATACGCCTGGGTACGCTCACGTACACACACACACACACACACACACACACACACACACACACACACACACACACACGCGCGCGCGTGCACACACAATCACACACACACACACACACACACACACACACACACACACACACACACACACACTTCATCTTCCTCTCTTCCTCCGTCTCTCAGTTCCTTCCCTCCTCTCTCTCTCTCTCTCTCTCTCTCTCTCTCTCTCTCTCTCTCTCTCTCACTTATTTTACTGTGGATAAACTGTGGATAAATGGTATCCGGATTCATAGTGATGTACATTTACCATATGTTTTTTCAATTCCTCCTGTGATTAAAAGTTCATTGTGCCTTGCTTTTTTTTTATTTCATCAATATATCTTTCTCTTCCTGTCCACCACCCCCTTTTCCTCCCTCACCCTATGCACCAACCCACTCCTAGACTCTCCCCCCCCCTCTCTAGCCCTTCCCTCCACTCTCACTACCCCCCCCCCCCCCACTCTCTACCCTTCCCTCCACTCTCACTACGCCCCCTCCAAGTATTTTCTCCTCCACCTGTCGCGTGTACTGATATTTCATGTGCATTGATGGTCATTTTGGTCTTTGGTATTTCCAACACCTCATTATAACTTTGTTCTTGCACTGTTGTGCTGGACTGGACTTTGGTTATTTGTGTATTATGGTCACCCATTTTTCTGAGGGCAAGATGTAAAAAAAGGTTTTGCGTGCTTATTTTTCCCGTCAATAAAAAGATCGTTTTCTCTCTTTCTCTCTCTGTCTCTCTGTCTCTGTCTCTCTCTCTCTCTCTCTCTCTGTCTCTCTCTCTCTCTCTCTCTCTCTCTCTCTCTCTCTCTCTCTCTCTCTCTCTCTCTCTCTGAGTTCCACGCTCTTGATTGCTATTAGACACATTAATTGTTTTTTGTACTTTTGCACAGTCGAGCATCCTACTTTATTCATCACTTCTCTTCTCTCCTCTCTCTCTCCTCTCTCTCTCTCTCTCTCTCCTCTCTCTCTCTCTCTCTCTCTCTGAAGTAGTAGCTTCCCTTGTCCGGCTTCCGACAATGCGCGATTTTTTTTTGCAGTAGATAAAAAATACAACCATTGTCTCTAACAATCTTCCAGACATGCCTTTACAACCGTTATCTCTAACAATCTTCCAGACATGCCTATATACAACCGTTATCTCTAACAAATCTTCTTCCAGACATGCCTATACAACCGGTTATCTCTAACAATCTTCTAGACATGCCTATACAACCGGTATCTCTAACAATCTTCCAGACATGCCTATGCCCGTTATCTCTAACAATCTTCCGACATCTCTATACAACCGTTATCTCTAACAATCTTCTAGACAAGCCTGTGGAGGGCATTATATCAACTCTAGAAAGCATGGTTGATGCGGCACTGCGGAATATGACGTCATCGTTACACAAAGTTGAAGGCAGAGAGAATCTCACTATCGTTGTCCTCAGGCCGACACAACGAATACCGCCCGCTCCCCTGTCACCTTATCTCAACGTTTCTCTTCTAAGTATATCACCCGAAATTCTCCATTCCAGGTAAATTAGGACGTCAGCGAAGGGCTAAAAATACATAGAAAACTCAAAACAGTGTGGTTCTTCTCCGTCTGTTAAATGTTTTCTAAACTCCTCCCAGTTTGATGCTGATGTTAACAGTAAGAGCGTTGTTTATGCGAACATGTAACAGCAGACACTGAACATCATCTGCCGCCCTCTGTTTCCTAGTATAGTCTCGCAGAGACAGGTTTAATTCCGAGGGGTTGGTGTAGAAAATACCGAAGGATGCGAAACAGAACGTGAAAATTATATTATCGAATCTGTATCAAATCGACGCGGTCGACTGATACAGAGCATAAATCCGGAGTGAGTATAAGAAACACTCAAACACGTGTGGTGTTTGTAGCGTCCAGCATACTGCAGATGCTCTGGGTGCAAAGAAAAACCTCGAATCTTGTCAATGAAAGGACTTTTAGACACAGATATTGGCAATCCAAAAATCACTTCATGTTGTTTTCAGCCCTACCGATCACAGAAGCCACATCATGGCTGAAACCACACACACACACACACACACACACACACACACACACACACACACACACACACACACAAAGAACAAAGAGGGAGAATTAAAATACAAAGTTTAAACCCAATACCAATTATTTCTTTTACACCGAAAGACCCAAAAAAAAAAGAGTCTGTCACACTCAACTTAAAATCAAATCATCTTTAAAAAAAAAAAAAAAGCATTGATTTCTTTCAAAAACTCAAAAAAAAAAAAAAAAAATCAAATCCGGGGGAACATCCCAAACTTCATTGAGTTTGCGGTAAAGTGTTTATGTCTGACATCAGGCTGCTTCCTATTCACTTAAACGTGTCTAATGCCGAGACGTTCATCACATAGAACGCAACGAGCATCTTCTTCACTCTTCGAAAGATATGAATGAGTTCAACACGAATGGCCAGTGCGCAGTCTGTTTCTTCTTTGCGCGACCGCCAGAGGTAGATGAGAGGACCTCTTTTAGGTTTGAACGGACCTGGAAAAGTGTGTTATCCGAAATACTGGCA
>JADBJO010008609.1:47500-52500 GCA_016801955.1 Conus betulinus
TTGATGTGCTTGGTTTGCTTGCGTGCTGGTGATTGTCTGTATGTTTGTCTCTGTCTCTGTCTGTCTGTGTTTCTGTCTGTGTCTGTGTGTCTGTCTATCTGTGTGTCTGTCTCTCTTTCTGTCTGTCTGCCTGTCCATCCGTCCATTCATCTGTCTGCCCATCTGTCTGTCTGTGACTCTCTCTCTCTCTCCTCCTCTCTCTCTCTCTCTCTCTCTCTCTCTCTCTGTCAGGGTGGAATTTAGCCTGGTGTTCCTTGGCCTGGCTAGGCAGGGATGATTGGGTTGTCGCTCTAAACTTTGTTAGTAGTTTGGTTATACGTTGAACGACAGGTTACGTCCCTTGGGTTACCTCAGTTGTTTCTACCGAAGTTGGGCGGGACGGGAGTTGGATGGTGTGAGGGGTTGGGGGTGGAATATATGAGGGGGGGGGGGGGGGGGAGTGGGGCGGGCGGGGGGCCGGGAGGGAGAGGTGTTGACTGTTGATGGTTACATGGGTTTACTGGTGAGTTTGCTTGTTTTGTTCCGTTTTGTTTACTCTGTTAACGTGGTTGTGTGTTCTCTCTGTCCCTGTCTCTGTCCTGTCCCTTTCGGTCTCCTGTCTGGTTGTTATACATGGTCGTGTCTATCCAATGCCCACAATCATCTGTCCCTGGCTTGTCCTGTCTGTCGTCGGGCCTCTCTTCTCTCTTCTCTCTCTCTCTCTCTTCCACCACTGTCTGTCCCGTCCCTCTATGCTGTTCATGTCTGTCTCCTCTCTCTCTCTCTCGCTCCTCTCTCTCTCCTCTCGTCTCTCGATTTCTCCTGTGCGTGTGTGCGTGTGTGTGTTGTGGTGTGTGGTGTGTGGTGTGTGTGTGTGTGTGGGTGTGGTGTGTGTGTGTTTCTGTGTGTGGGTGTGCTACCAATATCAGAACGGAACATTTAGAACACAAATGGCAGGCCCTCAGGGGACCAAGCAAACCACCACCACAACAGTCAGATAACCAACCCCGACCAGAGGTCATAGTGACCGCTTTCAGCTTCATTATCTTCACAGGGTGGGAGTAAGCTGTCATGACATCAAAACACAAGACAGGCCTGCTGGTCAGACAGTTCTGCCTAGCGAACCACGAGTTGTCCTTTGTTCCACCGACAAAATCTCTACACAACGATCACAAACAAGACTCAAAACACGATGACAAAAAATCCCCACTGCCATCAACAAATACCTTCCATCTCCTCTGGCTGTCCAACGGTAAAAGGCAGTCCCAGAAATCTGTAACATGCTGCTGTTAGGAGACTCTGTGCTAGAGGGGGTAGATGAGGAACAAATGTCAGTAGAACGCTACAGGGTGAACAGTCTCTCAGTGCCTGGCCTGACAGTCCATCAGCTGTGTCAGTGGCTATCATCACGGCCCCATCACCCCACATCCAACAGGTCACTTTCCATGTGGTGGGGATCAACAGCTGTGAGGAAAGGTCAAGTGCCTGAAGTAGGACTGGGCTGAGTTCATCCACCTACTCAGGCAAGCTTCCCCTGTGCTTCACTGAAGGCCTCCTCCATTCTTCCCCCCCCTGGTCAACACCCCTTGAGGTCATGGCGTCACGATCCACGGCCAATCTTCGGCTTCTCCTGCCATCAAGAGGGGATCAGTTGCTTAGAAAAACACCTCCTCTTTCCTTGCCAGATCTGGGGTGCCCAAAAAAAAGCCATGTACCGAGACAGACTACTACTCCTAGAATATATGGCTGAAAGTCCTTGCCTTCACACATCTGTCCCTCTGATAACCACAAGAACCCAAACCCTCCAACCGCATCAGGCCCACCTCACAAAGAACAAGAAGACGCCCCAGGGACCCACTAACAGTCCCATTAGTTTGGACTATGTGAAACTTATTTCCCAGGGAGCTCTCCCCCCACAATTCCAACTCTCGCAGTGTGTATAACATACAAAGGTCGGCATTAGCTCCCCACAAAGCAACCATTTCTACAGTCCCCACCCCACATGTTTCCTTATCTTCTCCAGTGATTAGAAATGACAAACGCAATAGAAAGAGAACAGAGAAACATGAATTGCACCGTCCACCCACATAGCACATCACCCCTTTCCATGTCCAAACCACCACACTAGCAGCAACCAGTACACCCCAACTCCAAACACATCTCGGCTGCAACCTCACAGCACATCTTGGCTACCATTTCCAGCCCAACTCAACTACCATCCTCTAACACCCCATACATCCCACTCACTCCAGACACTGTCCACCTTAACACTTCCTAACACAACACTCCTGCCACGACCCCAACACATTACACTTCCAAACCCCCCACCATCCCACACATCCCACTGCAGTCAGCACAACCCCCAAGCCCGCTGCATCCGTTTGCTGTCCAGTTGCTGAACACAAGGACTGCTCAGTTCCTGTCACAGCAACACCACTCAGCTCCTCTTCCCATGTCCTCATTAAATTAACATGTCACCTATGTTCATCCTTATATGCGTATTTCATCGTTTTATCATTGTCTCTGCGAAAGTCTAGAATTCCACCTCTTATGTCTTTTATTTACAACCATGAAATCGCCTGTGTGTGTGCGTATGTTTATATACACTTCCTATTATATAGCTGCGCACTAAGATATGCCATTTCATCATCCATGTCCTATGTGTGTGTGTGCGCATTTCTAAGTTGTTGTGAGCGCATGTCCAATTATTTCGAGGGCTCTGAAGTCCTGTTAGAGTTTTTTCCATGGCTTGGGACTGGAGTGACTTGAGTGTACCTGTTATGAACCCGGGATGCCTGATTATGAATTCTTGAGGCTGGTTATCGTTGGACAGAGACCATATCACCATTCACTATCGATCTTCAGGCACTCAATGAAAGTGTGTGTTCGCCACGAGTTAAGTCTGGCACGTCTCGACAATGTTTGAAATTTTTCACAGATCCTAGTGAAGCTTTAGAAGCATTTCTAGCTGTGGAAGAGAAACACGCACCACTACGTCAAAGTGAGTCAAATCTTCGATACTTCCTGGTGGCTCACTCCAGATATGACTGAGGCCATGAAAATCCAAGATCAACTCAAACATGAAAGTAAGCACAACCATTCAAGAAAAATGTCGGCTTATTATCAGAAGAAATTAGAGTGCAAAACATGCTGAAAAGGGAAAACATGCGCGGAATGCAAACAACAAAGGAACCAGGGCTACGGACTTCCTCATTGAATGCTAAAATGAACAAAGCAAACAACGGGCAACGCAAATTGTTACTTGACTTTCTTACTTTTTTTTTTTGTGTTTTTTTTTTTGTTCTTTTCTTTTTTGTTTTTTTTTTGTTCAGTTCCTTAACTTGACTTATCGTAAAGACTTCATAGATGTTAAACAGCATGTTAACGGTTGATAAAGGCATAGTTTCGCTATGGCACGCAATCAGTCAAATAACACATAGACCACATGATATGATCATCAAGCAACGATCAGTGGTCACCAAACCCTTCAATGATCACTTCTTCAATATATCCGAGGTCCATTGCAAAATCGGATCAAGCACACGCTGCAGAAAACTACACTGTCCTTCTTCTCTCCAAACGTTATGCGACAGCAGACTCAAAGTGGGTCATTAGCTAAAAATACCTCTGCTTGCTATCCATGAAGCTGGCGCTCTCATTACCGGCCTCAAGAATAAAAAAAAAAAAATCAATGGGAACCGACAAAAATAAATGCCTCCCTTTTAAAACTTGCACCCCCTGTGTAGTTGAACCC
Organism: Conus betulinus; assembly: GCA_016801955.1. Classification (NCBI taxonomy): domain Eukaryota; kingdom Metazoa; phylum Mollusca; class Gastropoda; order Neogastropoda; family Conidae; genus Conus; species Conus betulinus. Next base: position 51,234 of record JADBJO010008609.1, read on the forward strand.
CTAACATTCAAATAGAACATGTGTATAGAACAGGGCAAAGTCCCACCTGCTCTTAAGTGGCAAAAAGTATACCAGTGCCCGAGCCAAGAGGCTTCTCAGACTTCAACAATTTAGACCGATTTCTCTCATCGCTGTGGTATCAAAGCGACTTGAAAACACCTGTCCACAAACATTTCATGCGATATCTTGAGAGCATTAAACTTCTCCACTCCTTTCAATCGGATTTCCGCCCATCAGCATTCTTGCCAAAACTGCCTTAGTCCGTCTCTGCGATACATGGTCACCCGCAATGAATCAAAGCAAAATAACAGGCGCTGTCTTTCTTAATTTAAAGGCTTTTGATCTTGTCGAACACAAAATAGTAATTGAAAAATAAGCTTTACATCCCGAGACCAGAACACAATATCATTCTTTGAATCCTATCTGGCCAACAGAACACAATTTGTCTTTAGCAAGAGAGAAACTTCTCGTCTACAAAGATTACAAAATTTGGAGTGCCCCAAGGTTCTGTTCTAGGACCGTTTCTATTATGTTTGTTTATAAATGATCTCCCTTTATCAATTTCACATACAAGTGTCTTATGTGATCTTTATGCTGATAAACACTTCCCTTCATCCCAGTGCAGTGGACCAGTTGGCAGTCCAAAACGTTCTACAGCAAGGTTTAAACAATGTCTGGGAGTGGTGTAATTATGATTCCATGATAATTCATCGGAAGAAGACAAAAGCGTGGCAATCACTTCTAGGCAGAAACACCAAACAGAAACTCCAAGTCGCAAGCTGAATTTAGATGGCAACACCATAGAACAAGTGCATAAGCACAGAAGTCATGGGGGAGTGATGGTGAACGAAGAGCTAAAGTGGCAGTCCCACACTGAATCTGTTGTTAACAAGCTGGCTCGCAGTCTGTTCATGCTTCGACAACTGAAGCCCTACATAGATACAAACACTCGAAAAATGTTTTTTCCAGGCCCACTGTCTCTCTCACATCAACTGTGCATCTGTAGTCTGGGACTGTGCTGCCAAAAAAAAATCACCATAGAAAAACAGATTCAATGTACAGAAGAGCTGCAAAGATAATTCTGCCAGATTCTTCCTTATCAACCTCCGAGAAGCAGGCTAAATTAAACATACTGCCGCTGCAAACACAACTAGTTTTTCAACAAAGCTGTACTTATGTATAAAGTACACAATTGTCTGGCCGCACAAGTCCTCAGAGATTTACTAAATCCTCGTGTCGTTGTGGGTCAACAATTATATTCTGTCAC
>JADBJO010008609.1:55000-62500 GCA_016801955.1 Conus betulinus
GTGTCTTACAGGTCTGTGTCCCTTACGTGTTGAAATCTGCGCAGTCTTCTTTGGTCGCATCTGTAATTCCTCAACCTTATTTGATTGAAATTTGATTTTAAAAGAAATCAAACTTCAAATGCTGAATGTGCCAGGGATACACTTGTTCTATATCCGAAAAAAAAGTTAATGAAAAAGTCGTTCTGATCATTAGTTGCCGCCGGATGCTAGAGACGGACATAAATAAAATGGAAGTCATGAGAAAATATGCCGAATTTCGTCTTTAACATGCAGTTAGCTCGTTTACAGGGAAAAGTGTGTTTGAAACAGCACATTTACTAAACTGGTTTATGGATAAAGTTAATGGTGTTCAAAAAGAAAAAAAAATCACAAGTTCATGGCACAATTTTACATATTTACAAATCACAGTTGAGCTGACCACTCTGACTGTTGACACTTATTATCTCCCTTGCGTCCTTAAATGGATTCTCAAGCATAGTCTCAACGATTTACCCTTAAGTTTTATACATGATTTTTATATTTTTCAGCAAATTATTTCTTTACCACACTTTCTTTTCGTTTTACTTTTCTACCCTTCACTGGCTGCTTTGTATGCTGTTTTTGTTCTGTTTCTGAAACTTGGTGGCGATATTACCATGGAATTGTAGACTGTCGTGTATCTCGATTTCATGCCAAGAGACCATAGACCCATTCAGCGTGCCTCCCTGACGAGGCCGATCCAGCGATCCAAAGGCAATATAAATTCCTGATGGTTTTGATTTTAAGATGGCTGATAACGATCTTTACTGATGATAGATTAAGTATGTATATTACATATAACTACAATTTTCATATTTTTTATCTTTGGACCCTATCCGCCCTTTGTTTCTCTTGCAAATTTTTTGCGAAGTCATTAACGTAATGATGTAAGAAATTGTTTGCCTGTACGATTTTCCTCACTATCACATTGTTGAAATAATAGACAAGTCTATTTCTCACTTCCGTTTTATTTTTTTTCTCCACCGCAACCCACTCACACCAATACACACGTACGTGTGCTTTCTCTCATCTGTTTTGTCTGTCTGTCTCTCTCCCTCACGCACATTCATTAGCGCGCATACACATACCCACGCATCTAGGCGTGCGCATGTATACGCACATACACGCGTGCGCGCACACACACACACACAGAGTCGCGCGCGCGGTTTCATAACCATTACATAGATCAAATACTATGTATGTGCCAGCGCTCTCTCGCACGCATGCATGTCTTTTTCTTAAATTTCGCATTTAACTTGCCCACAGTTTTCTCAAATTTTGTTCACACTCAGAGTCTTTATGTTAAGGATGTGCACTGCTTGTATTGGTCCCACTCCCTCAACCCCGCTCTGTGGTTCGAAGCAACTGACAAACCCAATTTCTTTCGTTTATTCATTGGCTAATATAGAATCTCGAATCGTAAAGTACGAAGCAGATCTTAAACAAAGGAGAAATCAACACAAACATGGGCGAAAAACCACAGACCTCTAAACAAGGATTCTTTCAAGTCCATTTAATTTCTACAGGGGTTAAAAAGTTTGTCTTCAGAGACCTGAAATCCGGGCAAATCTCTTCAATCTTTCCATGCTCTCCCGCCACCCCGACCCCCACCCGACCCTTTAGCCTTCACATCACCAGTAAAGTCTCTGATTTGGGAGCAGAATGACCAATATTCTTAAACATCAACGCCGCAATGGATTGTCAGCGAGGTGCACGAAGGATAACTGAGGAAGGCTTGGTTCGTAACAGCATTTAGCTCCCTTTGCATGTTCTGTGTGCTTTTCCCTGCTGTTAGACGGGACTGGATGAACGAAGCAAAAGAGGAAGGAAAGAAAAATAAAGAAGAAAAGGAGAAAACAAAAAGAACAGAGAAAAGAGAGAACAGAAAAGAAGAGAGAGATAGAGGAGAAAGAGAGTGAGAGAGAGAGAGAGAGAGGGCGGAGTAAACACTCATCAGAGACATGTTGCCATAATAAAATGTGCGTGCCTGCGTGAGTGTGTGTGTGTGTGTGTGTGTGTGTGTGTACGCACGCGCGCGCGCACGTGCGCGTGCGCGTGCGCACGTCTGTGTGTGTGTGTGTGTGTGTGTGCACGCGCGCCCCTGCGCGCATGTATGTGTGTGTGCGCGCGCGCATGCGCGCGCGCATGTGTGTGTGTGTGTGTGTGTGTGTGTGTGTGTGTGTGTGTGTGCATCCGTGCGTACAGACATTCGTACGTGGATCAATGCGTCATTTTTGTCTTTCATCCCCCCCCCCCCCCCCCCCCCCCCCCCCCCCCCCCCCTTTTTTTTTTATTCATTTTCTCCTGGTTCTTTCTTGCATTCATCCATATCATACTGTTCATTCATTCATTCATTCATTCATTTCATTTTCTTCATTCCTTCATTTTTTTCACCTGTGTCATTTTGTGTCGGCAGCCATTGATCCATGTCATAGTGTTTCCGCCCTTCCTTCATTCCGTCATCTTGTTCTTTTTATCTTTTCTTCTTTCTTTCGTTCATTCATCTTGTTATTCACTATCTAGTTCATTTATCCGTTCATTCATCCATATCACTTTGCTATTCATTCATTCACCCATGTCATCTCTCTCTCTCTCTCTCTCTCTATCTCTCTCTCTCTCTCTCTCTCTCTCTCTCTCTCTCTCTGTGTGTGTGTGTGTGTGTGTGTGTGTGTGTGTGTGTGTGTGTGTGTGTGTGTGTGTGTGTGTGTGTGTGTGTGTGTGTGTGTGTGAAAGAAGTAGCACTTCTGACGTGTCTTAGATAATTTTAATTATATATATAAAGAATACCAAACAGTCGTTCCCATGTTACATATCAGTAGATAGTACTACCATCACAAGCACTAGGTTTTTGCTGTTCAAATTTCGACGTTTACTGTACAGTTGTTTCTATTTTGGATCGGGAATAAATTCATCTATACGAAATTACTATGAAATAAGGCAAGTACAAAACAAACACCAACAAGAACAAGATCAGATCATGTATCATCAAACTTGTTGGAGAGAGAGAGAGAGAGAGAGAGGGGAGAGAGAGAGAGAGAGAGAGAGAGAGAGAGAGAGAGAGAGAGAGAGAGAGAGAGAAAGCGAGCGAGCAGACCATTTTTTTATATTCAGTGAGGCCACTGCCCATTTGAAAGGGGAATGAGGACCATTTTAACATTATAGATGCCAAACAAATTATTTATCAGGAAAAAACGAAATTGTCCATCCATCAAACAGGAACATCAGCTAAGACGTCGCTAATTTTCTGATCTTAGACGCCTTAAACAAAAACATACCTAAGTTCCGTATAACCTCATAACGGTTAGAAGTAAGTAGTAACTGTAAACAAAATGTACACAATGGACAAACTAAATCATTTTGTCTATGCTGTCTGTAATACAAGAAATGAGAAGTCCCAAATCTAACTTTTAACAACTGATTTTTTTTTTTCAAATACATGTCCCAAATCGGATTTCAAATCAGGCTGAATACAATGAAAACTAAAACCATTTCTGTACAAATTATATCGTGCACTAGCTTAGACATGATCGCCCCACATAGGCCATCTACGGTCAATCAAATTTTATCGGAAAACACGAATAAACGGTTTTGATTTCCAACACCCTGAGTCAGCCAAACACCCCCAAATCCATGCTTACACAGAAACAAACAGACGCATATTTGAAACCCAGATCGTTTTTTACCCTTTACATCCAGTTCAAATAGCTTTTCATAAGACTTACGAGAAAAAGCTATGATGATCCATGTGTAAAAGCTTTAAACCGACACCGATATCATCTGTCGGCTGAACTTATGAACAGTAGATATCCATTACACTCCACATAAACCAAATCATTAGAGATATGCTTGTCGAGACCAAGAAACTTTTTTCAAAACAAATAAATTTACAGCCTCACAATGAACAACGGCACCAAAAATAGGCTGTAACTGGGAATGAAATCTTTTTAAAGAAATACTCAATCGAATTCTTCTGCTTCTTCTTCTTCTTCTTCTTCTCTTCTTCTTCTTCTTCTTCTGCGTACGCAGACTGATACTCCTGTGGACACTCCCTGTATAGACAGGCAAGTATTCAACCCAACAAAGGGAGTGGAGTTTTATGTGTGTACGACCGTTTTTTTTTTATCCCGTCATTAAGGCAGCCATACTCCAGCTTCGGGGAAAAATTTTCATTCAGAGCATGCAAATTTTTTTATTACGCATATCAAAGCATTCCTTGCATTTCATTTGCTTCAGAAAGTTTTTTGTTTGTATTCTCTTCTTGCAATAACATACTCTCCTCTGTCGCTATTGTCCAACGTACGAAGCCACATTCTAAGTACTGTTAGTGCTTTTCTTTTCATTACGAAACAGTCACTGTCATACCAATCATCCTTCCTAGCACAGTTCCTCATACGCACATATTTTTTCATACAATCAGCACCCGATCATCATTAAACAAAGTTAAGGCTTCATTTACATCGACAGCAATTGGTTCTAAAGCCGCATTTACTTTTGTGCGCGCTTCTGCTTTGCTCAAATCTTCTGTGTAAATCAAGGCATAATCTTCACTCCACGCAAACTTATCGGAGACAGTGGCCATAACAGTCTCCGTGGTTTTTATTTCTGTTTTTCTGTTGAGAAGCCAATGTGAAATTCAATAGGTAAATAATCGGATTTGATCCGTTCCGAAACAAGCAACTATCAGGAATCACAAAACGTGGAAAGAAAATCTTTAGACACGAGGAAATAATCATTTACGCTGCTCCCACTGTCTGCTATGTAGGTATAGCAACCATGGGGTCGCCCTGACCAACACCATTCCTAATGTACAAATCAAAAGCAACGCAAAGTTTAAGTTTCCAGAGTTATTCGAAACATTATCATGACAACGATGCAAGGTGGCAAACTTTTCGTTAGCAAACAGGAATAGAAAACATCAGTAGACGAGTCCGGAGAGAAATTTGCCGTCCTGCTGTTCAGATCACCACACAAAGCGATTTTTTTTTTTAATTGAAAAGACATGTTCCAGCGATCAATTTCTACATAAGATATGAAGGGAACAAATTCTTGCCTTACTAAACAAACAAGCCTCCAGATCGTCTCCCCTGATGACAGAGTTTTACAGCAAGCCTTTAATAAAGGCTTTATACCATAAGATTACTGTTGTCCGTACACATATTGATGTCACTATCCACATCATCGTATGTAAACGGAGTATCGTTCGAATGCCTATCTTTCGAACCGTTATACGAATTCAAGTGACTGCCAGAGTCAAGGCCCACGTAGTCCACAACACTGCCGTCAAAAACACGTGCAAAACGGTTAGAGCCACGCACGGCGGGATCCGGAACGGCCATTCTTTCTACCGGTGTCAAGTAGTCTTTTCTCCCTTTCGAATTAAAATTTTTGTCACTGCAAGAGGACCGGCCAACACCTTTCAGCTGACCGGAAGTATCGAGCCCGAACCTCTTTCCACCCAACAAGGAGATGGTCAAACACTATTGAGTTGAAGGGACACGCCTCCATTCGGGATCCATTGTAATGACCTGATGGTCATATAGGTATTGATTTGTGAATCTTTCTGCCCGAAAGTACATACTTTAAACTTGTAAGTAGTAGAGCCGACCTATCGTTCTGTCTGGAACACGTATGAGGAGAGAGATAAAACCAGCGCTTGTTCTTCATGTTAGTCAGCGTGCTACATCCACTGAAATGTCGCCAAAATTTGATATTTTATTTTAACATTCTGCTAAAAAAAAAAAAAAAAAACGAAAGAAAAAAAAAAAAAAAAGGAAAATCACATTTTGGCAGCAATGCAATACACACACACACACACACACACACACACACACACACACACACACCACACACACACACACACACCCACACACCACACCACCACCACCACCACCACCACCACCTCCATCACACACACATCACACACAACACACACACACACACACACACACACCCCACACACACACACACACACACACACACACACACACACACACACACATACACACAAACTACTACTACTACTACTACTTCTACCACCACCACCAAAACAACAAAGAGAAGGGTCTCTGGAGACTGCAAACCTCCACCAAGGCTGAACGAATCACAGATCCTTCAACGGAATCAGGTCAGGACCGAAAACTACATTGCCTTACCACCAAGGGAAGGAACTGGCGAGTACAGACTGAAGGAGTTTCTCCCCTTGTACTACCTTGTACAACAACAGTCAAAAGCAGGCATACGAAGTGTGTGTCAGTCCAAAGTTTTCATATTCCAGAAAAAGTGTATAAGTTCGCATATGTTATTCAATCTTTTCAGTAAATTTACAGGTGTTTTTTTTTTTTTTTTTTAATGAAATGTTTTCTAATTATTCCATGAATAACTTGAACAGAACCGAGAACTGCCGATTTGATTCAAGGGGCCGCAATAGAGCATATTCGCTGTGTACTCTTGCAAAACGACCGAGTTGTCCGCAGTTAGGTCCAGATCTCCATGATTGAATCGCCCCCAGGGATCCGCATTTCAAATTCAAAGGGTAGATTTGCAGCTTCGGAAACCGTTTGAAACTGCATGCAAACTTTGTGACATTGGCACACTCGGGATGGGGGTGGGGGGTGGGGGTGGAGGGAACTTAGCCTGGAGCTGGAGGGACAATGAAATAGGACTGGAGGTTGGAGGAAGGAAGTAAAAATTTTTTAAAAAGAAAGAAGAAGAAGAGAAGATAAGGTTAGCTTAAAACGATTTTATTTTGGTTAAGCTTTGTCCCGGTTTAGAAAGTTTATGAGCAAAAAGAAAAAAGTAAACATGTGAATATTCCATATTCAGTTTAAGGCTTATTCCCCACAGCTAGTAGCTTTTATTCAAGAACTGCTGTGTTTGTACGTTTATGTTTGTATAACATAACGGTACAAGCAAAATCGCCGGATTCTCGGGTAATTCTGATATTTAAGGGGCAATATTTTTATCAGTGAGGTTTGTGTGTTTGTTTGTCTGTTTAACATGTCAGTTAGGATAGGTATTTTAAGCTTACAAGTATCATGAGTTGGGACTTGTGTGCTTGAAGCTGTTTAGCATGGGAGACAACCTACGTTTCTTCATCATTCTACTTTGTTTTCACCTCACTGTCTCTTTCAACTTAAGATAGTTTGAAAGTGTCATGAAATTGTCTTGATAGGTTGCGCTTTTGTTGGGGTTGGAGAGACATTTTGGTAGTCCCTTCGTTTGGTGTCCAGTTTCTCTATATTGTGTAAATGAAGTACGTATTAAATGCTGATTTTTTTAGCCTTTGGGGGTACATATTGCCATACTGTTTCATGCATTTCTGGCGACAGGTTTTTTTTTTTTTTTTTTTTCAATCTCTTTCTTTCTAGTTCTTCGCGCTGTATGTTCATTCTGTTTTAAGCCCTCGGGTTTTTTCCTTTATTCATATAATTCCTTCCTTATCTTGTAATGCTTTACTTTTTGTCTTACACACACACACACACA
>JADBJO010008609.1:70000-87500 GCA_016801955.1 Conus betulinus
CCTGTTCCCCTCGTAAAACCCTCCACCATTTATATTCATACAAACAACTTACTTTTTCGACTTGGTATGTAAATGAGTTAGATTTTTTTTTTTTGTCTAACTTTCACCTTTACATAGAAACACATGTTACAAAACAACAATCACAACAAAAATGCAGCGAATCTGGAAGTGCAGAATGGCTAAGTTAAAAAGTGTCATTCATCCCCTTGGCATGGAGAACACAGCATAGGAATGTTTCAATCTTACCGTACGCACTGCACTTTGATGTTTTACATTCCGAATTAAAACCTTGTCAGATAACTTTTAAATATGCTTGTCAATAGAAGTGAAAATATATTTCTGACAGCATAACAAATTCGATTAAATAAGCAATAAAGTGAGAAACAAGCTAACACCAGAAGACGCATATTTAAAGGCCGTGGCACTGATGCCGAGATCCATGATTAATAAGAATATATATAACAAACAAAATCATTTCATCCCATTTCTCAAACTGTTCTTCACGGTTGAATAAAAGTTTAGAGCAGTTTCAATCAGTATAGGGAAAAATGCCCAGGTTACATTCGCCTTTGCAGTATGCTGTTCTATACCCAACCGCATCTTCATCCGGCCGGGATGTGATTCCCCAAAGAGCCATTCACTTCTGGATTTTTTTTTCTCTCCCAACTGGTTCGTGCTCAGAGTTGAGTTTGCTATGGGGTCAGCTGGGCAAACTGGGGCTACACAGTAGAGTTTTTTTATCCACTGAATGGATGCGTCTCTGAGAGTTTCATGACCAACGCAGCAGGTTTCTGTATCTCTCGGGCCTGTTTGACATCGGGATATATATTATGCCAGAATACGTGATGTACAGCCAAACTAGAATGGATGGAAATCCCATAGCATTATTTCGTCATCCTGATCCTCACTGATTGGAAGAAAAAGGTCTACAACTCTGTCGTCCTTCATACCACGCTCACAGGGTGCCTTTAGTTTCAAGGTCAGTCTTTTTGTATGCGGCTTTGAATTTTGGCATTGTAAATGTAACAAATCTTTAAACAAATGTTAGCGAACCGCCCAGAGAAACGTGGACAAATGAGTCACAAGACAAAATACGACGCGTTTCGACCTCTTAGGTCTTCTTCAGGCAAGATACAAACAAATAGGACAACGAAAATTCACTTAGCTTTGATCTCTTCAAAGTTCAGCGCTAGGAAAGCGCAGCAAATTTACAGCAACGACTGTTTGAAAGCTGTTTCAGTTGATCGGGCCTTCACCAAATGAAATCCCCAAGGCGGTTCGAGGCGTTTCAACGCCTTCCTTGCGCTGAACTCTGAAGCGATCAAAGCTAAGTGAATTTTCGTTGTCATGTTTGTTTGTATCTTGCTTAAAGAAGACCTAAGAGGTCGAAACGCGTCGTGTTTTGTCTTGTGACTCGTCTGTCCACGTTTCTCTGGGCGGTTCGCTAACATTTATTTAAGATTAATTTTGTTTAGAATTCCGCCTGCAGTCGTCTCACTTTGCAACTAGATCTATTGTAATTGGTAGTTTTTCTTTTCGAAACAGTATAATGAAATAATCAACAACAACAAAAGATTCTGTCTGAAGTTGCATTTTCACTTTCACGAAAAAAGTGCAATATTCTTTGATCTGAGAGAACGTGTGGCTTTCCCTGAAGCTGGCCCAGGTGTTTCCCAAAACACTGGAATGGATGGCATTCCGCCGGATATGATGAACAGGGTATCTTGCAGTGTAAGTGAAGAAACACATGGGCGTCACACTCACTGCATGGAATACAGTGTTTCTGGTGGCTCCATCCACAGCCAGTGTCCTTTCTAACATTGCCTGTTTTGATTCGGTGGACTTTTTTTTTGGTACAGAGCCTTTCTCTTGTGGTATGTCCATATTCAGTTTATCAGACCATTTTGAACAACATTATGGACTGCAGTTATTCTTTTCTTGGTATAATATATCATGTTGTGATTCAACTTCGTTTAGTTTTTTTTTATTACTTAGATACACTTTAATGCATTGTTTATGCTTTATTGAAAAGCAACCAGGCAGTGGACAGATTTTAATGCACTGTTTTTACTTAATTGAAATGCAGCTAGCCAGTAAACACACTTTACTGCACTGTTTGTGCTTTATTGAAATGCATCCAGCCAGTATAAGTAGTAAAGTTAATTTGTTAAGTTCCTTAGGGCAGTGATTTCTTCGTACATTTTTTAATTTCCATTTCTTTTAACCGTATGAGATATATCCCTTCTGTGATTCCTTTGCTGGTAACTGCTTTGCCCGCCAATAATACACAGTTCGATCTTTATCTATGTATAACAAAAAAAATAATTCTGTTAGTAAGTCATTTGCAATCCTAGGTAGGTCAGAAAAAAACAGCTGTGAAATGTCCTATTCGCTGTTCAGTAATCATATGAGCCAAAGAAAAGGCTACACCTCCTAGCTTATTATTATATGATCAGTGAGAATTTTCTCTTCTTACGTCATCTGCGCCCCAAAGCGTGACAGGAGAAAGAAACATTACATCGCATTTCACAGATAAAAACACAAATTCCTGCAGTCATATTTACAACGAGGGCAAACGTACCCAGTCACCGGTTCAGACACATGCACCCACCACCCATACACCCACCCGTTGCACTTCCTACCCCCTTCGTTGAAGAAAAAAAAAAAGCGCAGCAAATTTACAGCAACGGCTGTTTGAAAAGCTGTTTCAGTTGTTTGGGCCTTCACAAAATGAAATGCCCGAGGCGGTTGGAGTTCTACTGCACTGAACGCCCGAACAGAGCACGGAGTAAATCGTCAATGAAATACACCTGCTGGTTGTTGCTGTTGTTGTTATTGTGAGTTTGTGTGATTGTTTGTTTAGTTTGGGATTTGTTTTGTTTGCTGTTTTGTTTGCTCGTTTGTTTTTTGTGAAAGTTTTTTGTTTTGTCTATCTGGTGTCGTTGTTGTTGTTGTTGTTGTTGTTGTTTGTTTTATTTCTTTAATTTAGAATTCGTTTTGTCTGTCTGTTCGTTGTTCGTTTCTTCTTTGTTTTTGCCTGTTATTGTTTTATTTTTTACCTTTCTCAGAAAAGCACGCATGCACGGATAAGCACACACACACGCATGCACGAGTGAACGCTACGTCTGCGTGTTCACACACACACACACACACACACACAACACACACACACACACACACACACACACACACACACACACACACACACACACACACACACACACACACACACACACACACACACACACACACACACACACACACACACACACGACACGCACACACACACACACACACACACACACACACACACACACACACACACACACGGGGGAACACACACACACACACACAGAGGTGGGAGAGGGGGGGGGTGGGGTGTGGGGGGGGAGGAAGAATAAGTGGGAAAGAGAGAGAGGGAGAGAGAGAGAGAGGAGAGTAGGGGGGGAGGGAGAGGGAGGAGAGAGAGAGAGTGAGGGGGGAGGAGAGATAGAGAGCATGGCTTAGTGTTTCGTGCAAATAAGCAGATTGGGATTTTTTTTTTCCTTTCCCGTTCTAAATGGAGTGGCCCCGATATCACATTTGGATTAAAAGCAGCAAGAAGAAAATGAAAAAAAATGCTCTGCACCTTACTTGTGGTGCATTATTAATGCTTTTTCCCAATCCCCCTTCCTACCTTCATTGTCCCCATCCTCATCCTCCTTTTTTTTTTTTTAACAATTTTTAACCCATTGTGATTTTACATCAAGTTATTAAAGCATCTGCAAATGAACTTAGAGTTATGTGCCTCATATGTGATGTTGGATACGTGAAGAAGTACGGGCGTAGGGTGGGTGAGAGACAGACTTATAAACAGCCAGAGAACGAAAGGGAAATAGACATATGGACACAAAAACAAACTGACACGGAAGGAGACAGGGAAGAAACCACACACACACACACACACACACACACACACACACACACACACACACACACACACACACACACACACCCCAGAGAGAGAGAGAGAGGTGGGGGAGGGAGAGACAGAGACAAAGAGAGAGAGAGAGACATACAGAGAGACAACGACATAGAAAGGTGGGGGATGAGGATTGGGTTGGCGGTGGACGCTCGCAGGGAGAGAGGAGGAGGACTGGAGGAGAGAAAGACAGACATAACAAAAAAAAAAAAAATGACAGAGAGACGAGGGCAGAACAGGGAGTCAGGCAGACAGGCAACACAGTCTGGAAGCAGAGCAAGGATTCTGCAATATAACCCAGACAAGGAGAAGAAGGAGAAGGCGAAAGCAGCAGTGACAAATTCATCACCCTCCGACAACCCTGGGTCCCCTCCTACACCCACTGCTTCCTGCGTCTCCCCTATTTCCCGCCACACACTGGCCATAGGCCCCCAGTGAGGATTCTAGGATTCTACTCAAAAGCACTGTATAATCCACGTAAGCGTTTGAGGCCTAGCATAAGTTGGAGTCAGCAGTTCATGCTAAACTGATCATTGATCAAAGGAACAAACCCCTACAATTATTTCATTTTCACTTGTTTTCAGGTGGCGGGAGGGGGAGGGGGGGGGGGGGGGGGGGATTTTCCACCAATGACATCATTCACTGTCTTCGAATACATGACCTTCCCCTTGGCTGACGTTCCATTTCACTTTTTTTTTTTTTTTAAGACAGTGAAGATTCTCGAAACAATCTCATTTTGCCTGTCTATAATATACTCGACTCCTTCAAGCAAGGCCAAGACACATTAATTGTTGGTGTGCAGCCACACTCCTACCCTCCTTCTACTCCTTACCCCCCCTCCCCTCCCCCCCCCCAACACCCTCCCCGACACCGTAGCCCCCCAACCACCACCACCACCACCACCACTCCCCACGCCATCCTAACATCTTCTCCCCTTTCCCCCCCTTTTCCTCTCCAAATTCCCGCTCAGCAATCACTCCCCACACCGGCGCAATCTCTCCACTTGGCGTGACTCTCACACGGCGCGGATCTGTACCCGGCACGGTTCTCTCCTCGGCTCGTTCCAATGTTCACAGGTCAGCATTCTGCACTCGTCACCCTTTCTCTCTCGGCTCTCCTCCCCCGCTTTTCGCAGGTCGCTTTAATCAGTGCGGTAAGTTTGCAGTGGCTTGTGCTGATTCGGTTACAGACTGTTCGTCAGGGTGGCTGCCGCTTGCTGCTAGGCTACAGGGGAGAGAAAGCTGGAATAAGGGGGGGAGGGTGGGGAGGAGGAAGGGGGGAAGATATGGGGAAGAGGTGATGGCTGGATGAAGCAGACGGAGGTGGGAAGGGGAGGAGGAAGGGGGTAGGAGAGGAAGGGGCAGAGAACGGAGGGGAATGGAGGGGTTGGTTCTGTCACGAAAGCACGCGCGCACGCAACTGCGCGTGCAAGTATGTACGGCAGGCGCGCGCGCGCGCGCGCACACACACACACACACACACACACACACACACGCGCGCGCGCGCGCGCGCACGCACGCATGCACGCACGCACGCGCGCGCGCGCGCGCACACACACACACACACACACACACATCCATTGTCCCGTGAACGCACGCACGCACAACACGTGAGGGCCATAGCCCATTCTTTCTTTCATCCACTCACCCTTTGTTTCTTCTTTCTTTTGTTCTCTTCTTCTTTCTTTCGTACGTTCATTTTATTTCTCTCGTTATCTTTTTTTCCTCTTTATCCCTTCCGGCTTTCTTTTCGTCTTCGTTTCCTTTTCCTTTTTTTCTTTTGTATATAATTCTTTTCTTTGTTTTGTCTTGTCTTTTCTTTTTTTAGTCCTGTCATTGTTTCTTTTGTCCCTTCATTCTGTCTCTCGACCTTTTATTCTTTCTCTCGTCCTTTCATTCTTTCATGCAGGTTTTCTGTCTTTCTTTCACTCTTTCATCTCTTTCTTTCTTTCCTTTGCACTTTCGTTCTCTCTTTTGTCCATTCCTTTTCTCTTCGTCTTTTTCTCATCATTCTTTCTTTCGTTCTTTTTCCGTTCTTTCTTTTGTCCTTTCCTTCGCTCTTTCAGTCTTTCTGTCCTCATTCGTCCTTTTCTCTTTTCTTTCAGCCTTTCCTTCTTTCATTCAGCCTTACATTCTTTATCTAATTCTTTCTTTCTTTCTTTCAGCCTTACGTCTTTTCTTTCGTCCTTTAATTCATTCTTTCATCCCTTTATTTCGTTCTCTTAGTTGTTGTGTTTTTTTTTTTCGTCCTCTGACTTTTCTTTCATCCTTTCCCTTCTTTCTTCCGTCCTTTGAGTCCGTCGTTCGTCCTTTCCATCTTGTTGTGCACCGATTGTCTTTTCTCATTCTTCCTGTTCCAGAGCTCGGCTGACGCTCATTACAGGCACACGTTTCCAGAACAGATCACCGAATCACCCACTTACGTCTGCAAATAGCAACTCATTTGGGGGGGCGCTCTGGAATCTTCCGCCGTGGACTTCGGCACTACAAGACCGATTGACCCTTAATGCGATTAGTGATAGGGGTCCCAGTGTGTTTTCGCTTCTGGAGTTGGCAAGGCTCTCTTGCATGAGTTGCTTGTTTCTGGGTATCTCCCTTTCCCCCCTACCCCCCTCCTCCCCAACACACACCCACACACACACACACACACACACACACACACACACACACCACATTTCTTCTCATCTTCTCTCTCCCTCCCTCCGTTGCTTCCTCCATTCCTCTCCCTACGCTACATATCTCTCTCTCCTCTCTCTCTCTCTCTCTCTCTCTCTCTCTCTCTCTCTTCTCTCTCTCTCTCTCTCTCCTCTCTCGTCTCCTCTCTCTCTCTCTCTCTCTTCTCTCTCTCTCTCTCTCTCTCTCTCTCTCTCTCTCTCTCTCATCTCTCTCTCTCCCCCTCTCTCTCCCCCTTCCCCTCCCCCTTGTGTGTGTGTGTGTGTGTGGTGTGTGTGTGTGTGTGTGTGTGTGTCGCGTGTTCGCGCGTGCGTGCGTGCGTGCGTGCGGTGTGTGTGTGTGTGTGTGTGTGTGTGTGTGTGTGTGTGTGTGTGTGTGTGTGTGTTCATTTTGATATTTCTTTCTTTACTTCCATCCATCCATTCATCTTTCCTTTCCCTCCCTCCCTCCTTTCTCCTTTCTTTCTCTTCTGTCTGTCTTTCTGACTTTCTTTCTTTTCTTTTCTTTCTTTTTTTTTTTTTTTTTTTTCTTTCTGCCTCCCACACCTTTTTTTCTTTCAATCTTTCTTTCTATTATTTCTGTTGTCGTCTCCATCTCTCTTTCCTTCCATTATTCATTTTTTTTAGTTATCTTTTCTTTGTGTCTTTCTGTCTTTCCTTACTTACAACAATGATAACAAGAGCAATAACAACAACAACAACGACAACAACAATAACGACAACGAGACAATCCAGACTGCAAAAGTCGTATTAAAACTCAACAACAACAACAACACAAACAACAGCAACAACATCGACAACAACAACAACGACATCGATAACAACAACCGGTACGATTTTTTTTTAAAGGAAAGGACGCAACTATTCAACTTCAGCACGATGTTTTTGCGTCACTCCCATTCCCTTTCCCAGCAGTCTAGCGTGCTGTGCTACGACCGCCCCCTCTCTCCCCTTCACTCACCTTTTTCTATCTGTCTCCGCCTGTCTCTCTGTCTCTCTGTCTTTCTGTCTCTGTCTCTGTTTCTGGTCCTCTGTCCTTCTCGTCTCTCTCTATCCTCTCCCTCTCTCTCTCCTCTCTCCTCCCTCGTCCCTCTCCCTATCTCTCTCGTCTCTCTCTCTCTCGTCTCGCTCTCTGGCCCTCTGTCTCCCCTCTCTTCCCTTTCCTCTCGCTCGTCCATCCGCTCTGCCCTTCCCCTCTCTCTCTCTATCTCTCTCCCTTCCCTCTCTCTCGGTCTCCCTCTCCTCGCACTCTCATCTCTTCACTCTCTCCGCACATGAATATTTTCGCATTGACAAAAAGAAATTACAACAAAACGGAAACATAAACACGTCCCTTTCTAAAACTATATTTCAATGTACTTCTTCTCAATATATAACCAGTTAATGATCGGATTCTCTCTCTCTCTCTCTCTCTTATCTCTCTCCCTCTCTCTCTCCTATCGTCTCTCTCTCTCTCTCTCCTCTCTGTGCTCTCTCTCTCTTCTCTGCTCTCTCTCTCGGTCTCTCCCTCTCTCCTCTCTGCGTCAGACACAGAAATCTCCCTCCCTAGACCCAAAATCCCCCCACCCCCCACCCTCCTCCCCCACGCCACCTCTCCACAACCACCCCTCCCCCCCTCTCTCTCTTGCTTCCTATCCACCCTCCTCCCCGTCCCTCTCCTCTCTCCCTCTCATCCTCTCTCTTCTCCTCTCTCCTCTCTCCTCTCTCCTCCCTCTCCTCTCTCTCTCTCTCTCTCTCCTCTCTCTCTCTCTCTCTCTGTGTGTGTGTGTTGGTGTGTGTGTGTGGTGTGTCTGTCTCCGATTCCCCTTGTCAAATTAAGGATAAAGAGCAGACCAAAGACAAAGCGCGTGGAAATTGCATGCTTGACAACATGATTAGAATTTCTGACACAAAAACGAGCAAGCAAAAGGCAAAACACAAAAGAACGTATTTCCTTTCATTTAAAAAACGTTGTGATAAGAGAAAGGCAGATATGGGAAGCAATATGGAGAGACCAGGGATAGGGGATGTCAGAGAGAGATAAGGGGAGAAGGGGGGGGGGGGGGTCGGGTAGAGAGAGAGAGTGAGAGCAGACAGACAGAGAGACAGACAGACAGACACACAGTGACAGAGAGAGACAGACAGACAGACAACAGACAGACAGAAGACAGACAGACAGTCAGACAGACAGACAGACAGACAGATACAGACAGAACGAACAGAGACAGACAGACAGTCAGACAGACAGACAGACGAACAGACAGACAGACAGAGAGGCAGGAGGGAGGAGGAGACAGAGTTACATGAAGGCACCTGGGAAATGCTGTATTACGGGTAACCTAAAGGGACCAGAGAGAGAGAGAGAGAGAGAGAGAGCAGGGTTGTTTGAAGGTGTGGGGGGGGTGGGGGGTGGGGGGGGGGGGGGGTCAGTGCTGGTAGATTACAAACGACCAGAGGTGAGGTTTTAAAAGAGAGCGAAACGATAGACGGAGAAACACAGAAAGAGACAAAAGAACAGTTCCTGATGGCGCCACCTTCCCAGCTGCCGTGTGGTGGCTTTCTGCCAGGGCCTGTCCGTCTGTCAGTGGCCACGCGCCAGAATCAGGAATTGTGCTCTAAATGACTACAATAATCCATGTATGCATTTTTCAGGCCTAGCATAAGGTGGAACCAGCATTTGGTGTTAAAATTTTAACGGATCAAAGAAACACCCCCACACCAACCATTTTTTTTTTTTTTTTTTTTGGGGGGGGGGGGGGGGGAAGGGGAGGGAGGGGAAAGGGGGGGGGGGGTCCAACCGATGACATTATTCACTATCTCAAATACATGACCTTTCCCTTGGCCTCTGACCCCCTATCTTTGCGCCAGCCGGTTCCTCCCAAACAGTCCCATTCCTTTTGATTTTAAACGGTCTGCGTGAACCACCTGGCATGTGACTTGATGGGCATATGAAAGTAAAGAAGGTAAAACAACTTCCAGACACAGCCTTTGATATCCAAAATGATAATTGATCAAAAGAACAACCCCTCACCAACTGTTTTTTTTTTTTACTTGTTTTTTGGGGGGGGGGGTGGGGGGGGGGGGGATTTCAAATTATTTCGAGTTAAAAAGAATCAAAACAATCTAATTGTGCCTGTCTATAAATACTCGACTTATTAAGTAAGGCTTGGCGTATTAATTTTTGGTGTACATCAGTACTCTCTCTGTGTCTGTCTGTCTGTCTGTCTGTCTGTCTGTCTCTCTCTCTCTCTCTCTCTCTCTCTGGCTTTTTCTGTCTCTCTCTCTCTCTGTGTCTCTCCCTCCCCCCCCCCCCCCCCTTCTCTCAAGGAGTGGCTTCCCTTGCTTGACTACTGGCAACAAAAAACAGAGAGGTTTGACCATGTTTTCCTTTTTTTTTTTTTTTTCTTGCAAGAAACTAAAGTGGAAAATGCCAGTCGGGACTGTCAATGTCTCTGCATGCATTCTGCGCACCCTGTTTTACAAGAAGGCAGGAGAGCACAATCTGTCGGTCAGTCGGTGGAGAGAGTAAGGTCCCATCGGCCGGAGGCCCTTCAGGACAGAATGTACTCTCAGACTAAAGTCTGCATACTTTGTGGCAATTGTCGTTGGCAATAGTGGGGTCTGGTTCCGTGTTGGGGCCGTCGTCTGTCGCTCTGTCAGCCTTGGTTCCTTGTGAATATGGGTTGACATTCAGGTGTTGGTCGGCCGACTTCGGTATACTTCGCCTCTTCCCCCCCCTCAAAAGGTCTGTCTTCAGGGCCACCAGGCAGCCTTCTTCATGCTCGGGTGGCGATGGTCCTGTGCCGCGTAAGACCGCCTGAAAGAGGGAGCAGGACCAAAGTCGCTGGAGCGCTGCCCGAGTCCCTGGCATTCTGTTGTCCACGCAGACTTCAGCCGAAAGGGCCATTTTCAGCCCAGCTCCGTGAGGGGTGCCCCCATGCCCGGCCCCAAAGCATGGTGTCCTAGGCCACTGTCATCGTAGTCAGACAGCGCTCCATCGCCGATCGCCCCACTTCTCCAGGAGTCGCCCCATGCAGCTGGAAGGATCGCTGCGCCCGCCTGACACCGACCTCCCACATCACTGTACTTCAAAGGAGAGCTGCCACCTGTCTCTTGGTGTTCGCTGATATGCCACCTTGCAGGGAGCTCACGGCACTCTCTGTCGTGGAGTTGCGTTTAAAACGGCCATCAACTCAACGCACACTCGGTGAGAAGCTGTCGTCTTTCGTCCTATATGTGTGGCTGCACAGCAAAACATTAACGCGACAAGGCCTTGTTTAAGGAGTCGACTATTTATAAGCATGCACGATTAGATTGTTTTGAAAATGTGTATAGTGTTTAAAAGCTGATTTACCTTCTTTTCTTTCATAGGCCCATCAAGTTACATGTACATGCCAGGTGGTTACACGTAGACAGAATTAAAAAAAAATAAAAGGAATGGGACTATGGAACCACCTGGCGCAAAGCTAGGGTCACGGGTGAGTGAGAAGACCTGAAATGAGACGCCAGCCATGGGAAGGATGCTGTATTTCAAGATTTTGAATGATGCCATCGGAAATGATGGGGGGGTTGTTCTTTTGACCAGTTATCAGTATATCATCATAGGCTGGATCAGACCTACGCTAGGCCTCCAAATGCTTACATGGATGATGTCGATATTTTTAGAGCGAAATCCTAGGCTTGTGGCCTGTCCGTCACAGAGTTGTAAGGATAGGAGACGGGGCCGAGGTCCACAGAGCAATGCTACAGACCAGAAGACTGAGACATCACAAGTTCACAAAATCCACAGTGGCGAGTCTTCAGGGTGCCCATGCGGTACAGCCCCAATGACTGTGGAACACTTCCTGCAGGACTGTCCCACACATGAAAAGCTGAGGCAGAGACCTGGCCTGCCAACACCACCGATGAGGGAAAAGCTTTATGGATCACTGGAGGGCCTCCGCCCGTACAGCAGCCTTTGTCAGTGACCGTGGGGTTCCTGCCTGAGTGAACGAAGAAGAAAAAGAAGAAGAAGGAGGCAAGTTCTTCCTCATCTCCCTCTGGCTTGTTTCTCCCCCCCCCCCCCCCCCCCCCCCCACCCCCCTCACACCCCCTTCCCTCGTGAAGTTTCCGCATGAGATATGTCTTGAACAAGAGCACGATCCATCTCCTGTTTCTGCAAGTGACATAAACCCTTACTTAGTGATGATGTCCATGAGCGATGACCATGACAGATCATTGGAGCATCATCAGGAATACAACACAAACGTGAAAGTGAGTCCGGTCCCTCTCTCTCCTCTCTCTCTCTCTCAGCTCTCTCTCTCCTCTCTCGCCCTCTCTCTTCTCTCTCGCTCGTCACCTCCTCTCCTCTCTCTCCGTCTCTTCCTCTCTCTCTCTCTCGCTCATCCCTGATGTAGCCTTTGCGGTCGCTGGACTATAGGCCATCACCACACACAGCACACACACACACACACACACACACACACACCCACCACACACATCACACACACAACACACACACACATTTATATAATATATACCTATATATATATATATATATATTACATATATATATATATATACCATATAGTTATATATATATATATATGTGTGTGTGTGTGTGTGTGTGTTGTGTGTGTTGGTGTGTCCTTTCTATCTTTGTCTTTGTGTCTGTCTGTCTCCCTCCCTCCCTCCCCTCACTCTCTCTCTCACTCTCTCTCTCCTCACGCTCGCTCACTCATCTCTCTCTCACGCACACACACACAACCACACAACACACCACCACACACACACACAAACACACACACACACACACACTCTTAATCTCTCTCTCTCTTCTCTCATCCTCTCTCCCCCCCCCCCCTCTCTCCTCTCTCTCTCTCTCTCACTCTCTCTCATAGGACTATACGGTGAAACCGTGAAAACCTCGCATCGGGGATGGTGTCTGGAAAGAGGCTAAATCTACCTGACTTGAAACCCCTGTATGGTCCTTGAGAGAGAGAGTGCGTGGAAAGAGAGATGAGATAGAGAGATAGGAGAGAAGAGAGATAAGAGCAGACAGACAGACAGACATACCAGAGAGGTGAGTAGTCTGGACAACCATGCATGACAGATAGATTCCACATAGCAAAAAATACGAGAGATCGAAGAAGACAGACAATCAGAGGAGAGATGGAGAGAGAGAGGAGGTCGCGAAGGCTAGACCTGGGTGGGGAGAGGAGCAAGACAGAAAATTCAATGGCGCGGAGAGGAGAACCAGTGGCCCCACAGAGCGAGAAGGGGGAAAAAAGAGGTGAGAGTCTGGTGATCGGGAGTGATCCCCCCCCCCCCCCCCCCCCCCCCCCCCCCCCCCCCCCCAACCCCCCCCCCCCAACAACCCCCCCCCCCCCAGGATATACTGCTGTCCTGGAGTCCGCCCTGTGCGAGACACCCTTGCAGTGACTGTGAGTGTGACCCCCGGCTCTCCTCAGAACCTTCCCTCCGTCTTGCCCTGTCTCTCTGGCCTGGCTGTCTGACGGTCTGTCGTCTCTTGTTTGTCTATCTGTCTGTCTATGCCTCTCTGTCTCGGTCTCTGTCTCCTCTCTCTCTCTCTCTCTTCTCTCTACTCTCTCTTCTCAAACAACAACAAACACAAAGCAAACCCAACTACACCAGCATACGCACACACGCACACACGCACGCATGCATACATACACACACGCACGCACGCATGCACACACACACACACACACTACACAGGCACACACGCATGCTTGCACGCACGTACGCCATCGCATGCATGCACACATACAAACGCACCATACATGCATACATACATACATACATACATACTATACATTACATACCTGCATATTATAGTCACACGCGCACGCACATAGGTCATCCCTGGTTACTGCTATCTGGTGTCTCTCTCTTGGATATTGGATATTTGACATGGTCCAGGTTTGATATTGGCATTGGATATTGGAATTGGATATTTGATTTGACCAATGTTCAGCAATTGGATATTGGATATTTGACATTGTCCGCATTGGATATTGGATATTTGACATTGTCCGCATAGGCTATGGATATTTGACATTGTCCGCATAGGCTATTGGATATTTGACATTGTCATCGTGGGATATTGGATATTTGACATTGTCATCGTTGGATATTGGATATTTGACATTGTCAGTATTGGATATTGGACATTGTCAGCATTGGGTATTGGATATTGGACATTGTCAGCATTGGGTATTGGGATATTTGACAATTGTCATCGTTGGATATTGGATATTTGGACATTGTCAGCACTGGATATTTTTTGGACATTGTCAGCACTGGATATTGACATTGTCAGCATTAGATATTGGGTATCTCACATTGGCAGGATTTCGCATTGTTGTCCCTGTCAGAATTTTACATTGTTGTTTTTTCAGGATTTGCCATCCTTGTCCCCTGTCAGGATTTGCCATTGTTGTTCCTGTTAGGATTTGCCATTGTTGTCCCAGTCAGGATTTGACACTGTTGTCCCTCTCAGGATTTGACACTGTTGTCTCTCTCAGGATTTTGACGCAGTTTTATCTCTGTCAGGATTTGACACTGTTGTCTCTCTCAGGATTTGACGCTGGGTATCTCTGTCAGGATTTGACACTGTTGTTTCTCTCAGGATTTGACGCGGTTATCTCTGTCAGGATTTGACACTGTTGTTTCTCTCAGGATTTGACGCGGTTATCTCTGTCAGGATTTGACACTGTTGTCTCTCTCAGGATTTGACGCGGTTATCTCTGCCAGGATTTGACACTGTTGTCTCTCTCAGGATTTGACGCACGTGGTTATTCTCTGTCAGGATTTGACACTGTTGTTTCTCTCAGGATTTGACGCGGTTATCTCTGTCAGGATTTGACACTGTTGTCCCTCTCAGGATTTGACGCGGTTATCTCTGTCAGGATTTGACACTGTTGTCCCTCTCAGGATTTGACGCGGTTATCTCGTCAGGATTTGACACTGTTGTCTCTCTTTTGAGGTTATCTTTTTCAGGATTGACATTGCTGTCCCAGTCAGGATATAATATTGTTGTCCCTGTTAGGATTTGACATTGTTGTCCCTGTCATGATTTGCCATTGTTGTCCCTATCTGCCATTGTTGTCCAGTCAGAATTTGACATTGTTGTCTTTGTCAGAATTGACACATTGGCGTTTCTGTCAGGAAGTGTTTTTTTGACACTGTTGTCTCTGACAGGAATAAAAAATTGTTGTCTCCGTCAGAATTTGACATTGTTGTCTCTGTCAGAAATGAAAATTGTGGTTCTCCGGCAGGATATGACATTGTTCGTCTCTATCAGGAATGGGGCATCGTTGTCTCTGTCAGGTTTGGGGATTGTTGTTTCTGTCGTAATTAGGCATTGTTGTCTCTGCCTGGGTTTGGGCATTGCTGTGCCTGTCAGGATTGGGCATATAGTCACTTTCAGGAATGGGCATTGTTGCCTTTTTGTCTGTCAGGACTGGGCATTGTTGTCTCTGTCAGGGATTGGGCATGTTTGTCTCTGTCTTCGGTGGGCATTTTTGTCTCTGTCAGGGATTGGACATTTGTGTCCCTGTCAGGAGGGATAGGGCATTATAGTCACTTTCAGGAATGGGCATTGTTGTCTCTGTCAGGATTGGTCGTTGTTGTCTTTGTCAGAACTGAGCATTTGTTGCCTCTGTTAGAATTGGACATGGTGTTGTTTTTGTCTTTGTCAGGATCGGGTAAAACTTATTACTGTTAGGATTTGGCATTGTTGTCTGTTCTGTTATGATGGGGCATTGTTATCACTGTCAGATTTGGCACGATTGTCCCTGTCAGGATGGGGGGGAAGAGGAAAGGAGGATTATTATGATAATAACAACAACAACAATACATGCTGATTTTGCATAGCGCCCCTGCTTGTGTGAGATCATGGCACTTAACACGAAAGCTTCACACATCACTCTAACCTACACTTCACAGCAACAGTTTTCTTCTGGTCATTACAACTCTTCTTCTTCTTCTCTTTTCTTCTCTTTCTTCCTTCCTCTCCTACCTTTCTTTCCTTCCTTCTTTCTTTCTTTCTCTTTAAAAAACTTCTTCTTCTTCTTCTTCTTCTTTCTTTCTTTCTTTCTGTCTTTCTATCTGTCTTTCTTCCTTCCTTCCTTTCCTTCCTTCCTACCTTCCTTCTTTTATATCCTATGTATTTCTTCTTCTTAATTTCTTCTTATTCTTCTTTTCCTCCTCCTCCTCCGCCTCCTCCTCCTCCTCTCTTCTTTCTTCTTCTCATCCTCCTCCTTCTTCTCTCCTCCTCCTCCTCCTCTCTCTTCTTCTTCTTAGTCTTCTTCTTCTTCTTCTTCTTATGTCTTCTTCTTCTCCTCCTCCTCCTCCTCCCTCCTCCTCCTCCTATCTTCTTTCTTATTCCTCCTCTCCTCCTCCTCCTCCTCCCCCCTCCTCCTCCATCCTCCTCCTCTTCTTCTTCGTCTTCTCTTCTCCTCCTCCTCCTCCTCCTCCTCCTCTTCTTCTTCTTCTCCTTCTCCTCCTCCTCCTCCCCCTCCTCCTCCTCCTCCTCCTCTCCTCTTTCTTCTTCTTCTTCCTCTCTCTGATCGATACGGCACTCGTGACATCGCACCAAGGTCTAATCTCAGCCATCCATTTGGGACCAAAAAAAAAAAAAAAAAAAAAATTCAAACAGCCATGTCTTTTGTGGCAGGTAATATGTCCCGACTGTCCATTGCACAGCCCAACTCTCATCTTCTTGCACGCACGCATGCTGGAAGGGAAGGGAAGAAAAGGGAGACACACACACACACACATACACACGCACGCACGCGCCCACACACACACACACACACACACACACACACACAACGTACGTCTCCAAGCATTTCGACAGCCTAGAAGATCACACACGCTCCACAAGACATGAGATGCAGGCCCAGTGAACACATTGTAACAGTCAGCCCCACACAGAGACATCGAAGCGAGGAGATAGAATGATGTAGTCGCATACTGAAAACACTTCTCTGCCGTCTTGGTCCCAAAACACTCTGATCACAAGAATCAGGAGGCTGACTGGATCGTCACGATCGTCATCTCTGAACTGGGTTATATTTCAGTCATGTGTGTATGTGTATGTGTCTGTCTGTCTGTCTGTCTGTCTGTCTGTCTCTCTCTCTGTCTCTCTCTCTCTCTCTCTGTGAGTGAGTGAGTGGGAGTGTGTGTGTGTGTGTGTGTGTGTGTGTGGGTGTGTGTGTGTGTGGGGTGGTGTGGGTGGTGGGTGTGTGTGTGTAGATAGAGAGAGGGAAGAGAGATAGACATAGATATAGATGTAGAGATATAGATGTATATATATATATATATATATATATATATATGATCATAATGTGTGTGGGATATATATATATATATATGTGTGTGTGTGGTGTGTGTGTGTGTGTGTGTGTGTGTGTGTGTGTGTGTGGTGCGTCTGTAGACACACACACCACACACACACACACACACACACACACACACACACACACACACACACACACACACACACACAATACACAAAGAAGATAAAAATCCAAACAAACAAGATCAAGATTTTCCAAATTTTCGGCTTGTAATTCCTTCTTCAGAGGGTACAGAATGTGTAAAGTCCAAACGCTCGCATTCTCCATCCACAGTCCTTGAGCATGAATCACGAATGTGTACAGTTGAAGAAAGACACAATTAATTAAAACATTTGGATTTAAAAAAACAAAACACTGTATAAAAAAAGAACGCATCAATATGGAGCATAAAGGAAGGTGGGAAGGGATGGGGGGGGGGGGGGGGGGGGGTTAAAGGGACGAGATGACAACAGCAGATTGGCCATAATGTTCGCACAGCCCCCACAGATCGCCACATTGACATATACAACGTGCGAGAGAGAGAGA